>PVKU01001596.1:0-286744 GCA_004027475.1 Anoura caudifer
CCCGTCCGAACCTCCGCTTTTTCCTGCCGCGACTCCGCCCCTCTTACCGGTCTGGATGAATCGTTGTTGGACTTCCAAACAGTTTGATTTTCTGAGATCTGGTTGTTTTCTTGTTTCTAAATCTTTGTTGTCCTTAATTTGGTTGTGAGAAGAGACACAGTGCGTCTGCCTATGCCTCCATCTTGGCCGGAAGCTCAATTTCATTCTTAAGGAAATGAATGAACTTTCAAATTCTCTGTGAGAGGAAGGTGTTTGACTCACGGATGAACTGCAAGTGCTGTCCAGCTCCAGCCAATGGAGAGCGCAGGAAGGTTCCTAACTTTTTGCTTAAATTTTTCATCTTTATTACTTTTTCTGAATTTCAAGTATAATACATAATTGTCATGTGAAAATATTAGAGAGATATAGAATATAAAATTAGAAAGCCAGAAGTCTAGCTCTCCCCAATCTCTGAGAAAACCACCTAAAAGGATTTGGTTATATTCTTCCAGGGGATTTTTCCATGCCTTTTTACACACACGCCCTGTTCAGGCCTTGTTATTTCCTCTCCCCAGATAGCCATCTCACCATGTCGTCTTACAGAGATCTGCTTTGCCTCTGTAATGGCTGGCCGTACATGTTACACTGGATAGACATGTGTCGATTTAAAGAATTTCTCTCATTTAATCTCTTTACATTATATTTTATAACTGATTATTGTTGATATGTAAGAAAGCTACTGATTTGGCATGTTTATAGTAACACCTGGCTTCCTTACTTACATCTCTCATTAGGCCTTACTGTTTTTCCTTTAATTATCTTAGATTTTCTATTCTAGGAAGACAGTTGTTTCATTTAGTGATCATTTTGTCTCTTTCTTCTTGATATTTCTCATCCTGTTTCTTCCTGTTGCTTATGCTTTGATTAAGACTTTCAGAAGAGTGATAAACAACACCAAGCATGTCCATTGGTGCGATTTAGGTAAAAGTTGATCTATTGGGTTCTGGAATCATTGAGAGAGGTTATATTATCTAGTTAACCTGTGTAGAATGTGCCTCTTCTCAAGCACCACATTACCTTCTCTTAACCTACAATGCACCTTGGAGATAGAAAATTCAAGGTGGACATTTTTCTTTGCAGAAAGAGTCAGAATGAGGAGGTGGCAGATGCAATTTAGCAGCTGGTACTAATTTGCAATCACCAGCTTCAGATATAGTCCTGTTCAATTCCCGGCTTCCTATTTCTGTTACCTTCTATTACAGGAGAGAAAAAAGAACAAGAAACCCTCAGGTCCTGCAGCGTTTGTACCTGTCCTCTGCAGACAACTGTGCTCCCAGCCTGGACAGTGGTGGCTCAGGAAGGCAGAGCTCCTGCCTCAAGTAAGTGGCAAATGTCTTACCCCGATACCTTGTGTTTCTCCAGGTCTTGGTGGGAGGAAAACTAAACCTAAGGACTTTGTTAGAATTACTGATATCATTAAACCAACCTAGAAAGTTGCTTTAAATTGAGTGAGGGAATGGTTAATTTAAAAAAATTATTTCCACTTAATCTAAAAATCAGGCTGGAAAACTGGAATTGTTATGGCTTCTGGTGGGTGGGGGCAGGGAGGCAGAAGCAATGATTGAGGTCAGCACAATTCTATCAATAACCAAGTTGAAAAACTTGGAAAATTATGCTGTTTTTACTTAGTTTCATCTTGTTCTCAATAATTGCTTCCTTTCAACCATAAAGTTGTTTAGTGTAGGAGAGATATTCCAAGGCTTCTCTTTATAGTCACTGCTGCAAGATCCCATTTTAGCATAATTACAGTCTTGGAATTGCAGAGACAGGCTCACTCTATCTAGCTATGCAGCTGGCTTTCTCAGATGACAATAGGATGCTCACCAGCTTAGCAACGTCCAAGGCTGTGAGCCAGGGGGAGGCCCTGGTGCTGAAATTTTGCCCTTGCTTTGTCTGTATTTCCCCCATGAAAATGAGGAAATGGTTTAGAATTTTAAAAAGCACAAAGTTTGTTTTTGTTATTCTCTTAGGACTTTTAAAGGAACATGCTGAGCTTCAAATGCAAATTTCAGAATCCCAAATCAGAGATTATCATCTTTACATCTCAAATGGATGTTACTGAGCAAAAACAATGAAAAAAAGAAAAACAAAATTTTCAGTGTTTTTCTCTTCTCTTTGTCCTTCTTATATATCTTTTTCTAAATGTAAGTCTAAATTTGCCTGCCTCCTTTACCTACAGGGTGATTCCAGATTCAGCTTGACTACTTGCTACAGATTCTTTTCATGATTTCAAAGAACCGTTCATGCTCAACCATCAATTATCTGCTTAGAGGCCTCCTTACAGTGGGTTTATTTCTCTGCTTCTCAGTAAGACCAAGGCCCCTCCTGTTTTCTCTCCAGCTCACCAGATGTATTTCCCCTTGCCCCCAAACCCTGTACAATCTTCTGTCACACAAATTTTGCATCAACTCCCTTTCTATTGCAATTATCACAACCTTAGTTCAGGTCTTCATATCCCTTTTCTGAATTATTACCAAAGCTTCCTAAATGATCCATCTATACTTCTAGGATCTCCCTATCCAAACTCTTTTGAAGGTTTCAGATCAACTTTCTTACAGCACCATGCAAAAAGGAATGAGCAAAAAAGACTTGTGAGCCATTCATTATGTGTCAGGTGCCCAAACTGATACTTGGAATATATAAATGAAAGACACTTCTATGAATGGACAGCTGATATTTTTCCTGGCTCCAAGACAGTTTCCATATATCAGTGGTTCTCAAATAGGAGTGGGGGTTATTTTGCCCTCCAGGAGACTTTTGAAGTGAAATGTCTGAAAACATTTTTTTAAAGATTTTACTCATTTATTTTCAGAGAGAGAGGAAGGGAAGGAGAAAAAGAGGGAGAGAAACATTGATGTGCAAGAGAAATATCAGTTGATTGCCTCTCACATGCCCCCAAATGGGGACCTGGACTGCAACCCAGGCAGGTGACCTGACAACCTGACAGGGAATCAAACCTGTGGTGACCTTTCAGTTTGCAGGCCAGTGCTCAATCCTCTGAGCCACACCAGCCAGGGCTGGAGACTGCTTTGAGCAGAGAATGGTGTGTAGAGGACAGGGTTGCTACTAAGCGTTTTGCAATCTACAGGACAGTTCCCCACAACAAAAATAGTACGGTACAAAATGTCAGTGGTGCCAAGGATGAGAAGCTCTGCACATGTTAACAGTTAACTCATGAATTGCCCCTTCAGCTCAGTGCTTCCCATTCTCTGAAGCTGTTTCAGTTCCACCTCCCCCAGTTCTCTCCAAATTTCTAACACTCTTTTGGTCTGTACCACTCACAGTGGGTATAGAAGCATCATTTTCCTTTGGAGATAGTGCTCTGTGTCCCATGTGCCCTATCTTGTCAGGTACTGCTGTAAGTCATCACTGGACCCTTATCCTACTTTATTGTCCATAGCACCAAATACAGGGTCCTGCATATGTTATACAATAGTAAATAGTTATAGTTCAAAGGATAAATCCATTAGCACAGAAATGGACAGTTGAAGTGGTCAGAAGAGAATCTGCTGTGGAGTAAAGATTAGGGCAATTAATCTGCAACAATCTCATTGAGGCAAAACTAAGAGAAATGAGAATATAGAGAAAGAAAGGAGCAAGGACCTCAAGACGTACTGTCTAGGATAAGAGAGTTAGAATGTGCACTTAATCAGATTTTTTATTGTGGTAAAATGCACATAATAAAATTCATTATTTCACCTATTTTCAAGCGTACAATTCTATGATACTAAATACATTCATATTGCTGTGCAGCCATCACCACCAACCAATGCCAGAACTCTTTTCATCTTGTAAAACCAAACCTCTGTGCCCATTAAACAGTGACTCTCCATTTTCCGCTTCCCAAACCTCTTACAACCACTGTGCTATTTTCTATGAATTGGACTACTCTAGGAGCTGCATCAGATCAGAAGAGTCATAAAATACTTGTATTTTCGTGACTGGCTTATTTCGTTTAGCATAATGTTATCAAGGTTCATCCATGGTGTAGCATGTGTCAGAATAATATTCCATTGTACGTACATACCACACTGTGTTTATCCATTAATCTGCTGATGGACACTTGGGTTGCTTCCTCTTTTAGCTTTTGTGAATAATGCTACTGTGAACATGGGTGTTTAAATGTCTCTTCAAATCTATGCTTTTGCTTCTTTTGGAAATATCCCCAGAAGTGAAACTACTGGATCATTGGTAATTCTTTTTAAGTTTTGAGGGATTGCCATACTCTTTTCCACAGCAGCTTACCCTTTGACATTCCCACCAACAATTCACAAGGGTTCCAATTTCTTCACTCCCTAGAAAACACATTATTTCTGTTTTGTTTTGTTTTAAACCATAGCCATTCTAATGAGTGTGAAGTGGTATCTCAGCATTGTTTTGATCTGCGCTTCCTCAGATCAAAGGTGATGTTGAGCACCTTTGTATGTGCTTACAGGCCAATTGTGATCCTACTTGAAATAGTGTCTGTTCAAGCCCTTTGTTCATTTTTCACTCAGGGTGTTTGTTTTGTTGTTGTTGGGTTGTAAGAGTTCTTTATCAATCCCTTATTAAATAGATAAATGGCAAATATCTCCTCCCTTTCCGTGGGTCACCTTTTCACTCTGTTGATGGTGTCCTTTGATGCACAGACATTTTTAACTTTGATGAAGTCCAATTTATTTTTTCTTTTGTTGCTAGTGCTGTTATACCCAAGAAATTATTGCCAAATCCAACGTCATAAAATTCTTCCTGTCTTCTTCTAAGAGTTTTATATTTTTAGCTCTATGTTTAAGCTTTTTTATCCACTTTGAGTGAATTTTTGCATATGGTGTAAGGTATGGGGGGCCAACCTCACTTTTCTGTGTTCAGGTGTCCAGTTTTCCCAACACCGTTGGTTTTATTTATTTATTTTTAGAGAGAGGGAAGGGAGGGAGAAAGAGAGGGAGAGAATCATCAATGTGTGGTTGCCTCTCACTCACCCCCTACTGGGGACCTGGCCAGCAACCCAGGCAGGTGCCCTGACTGGGAGTCAAACTGGCAACCTTTTGGTTTGGAAGCTGGCACTCAATCCACTGAGCCACATCAGCCAGGGACTTTTTTTCCATTTATAAAAATAAAGTTGTTGGAATTTTTGTAGAGATTGCACTGAACCTGTAGACCACTGTGAGTAGTATCTGCATCTCAGTGATGTCACATCTTCCAATACCCAAACACTGATGTCTTTGCATTTATTTATTGTGTCTTTTAAAATTTCTTTCAGCAACATTTTAGACTTTTCAGTGTGCAAGTCAATTAAATCCTTTTTTAACAGGAGTTATTTTTTCAAACAATATAATAACAACAGTATTAGAAATTTTGAAATAGAAACTATCCCAACAAAATAATTTGGCCTCATTTTCCTCATGTCCTCTTCTAGTCTTATCCCCATATATATATATATATATATATATATATATATATATAATTTCAACATTATTGCAATCATTGCATGAATTATACTGTCACACAATCACTTTAGCAGACTCTGAGGGTGCTATACTAACAGAGGGCTCTGTCTGGGTCAGGAAAGACAGCCGGTGGCCTGGGCTCTCTCTGACCCTGACTCTAAAATGAGACATTTAACATTCGGAATCCCTCTTGAAGGACAAGAGTCCCAAACATCACAGACATGTATTTGTTACATTTGTCACAACTGATGGCTGAAATATGTATATTGATCTGTAACTTTTAGTTACTCAGTTTTTAATAGCTGTTCAGAAATTCTACAAAACTAGATAAAATGCAAATAGGTTTTTTACACGAAGAGCCACTTTAGTACTGCTTTCTTCTATCAGCTTTCTTGGAGTGGAGAACTGAGTTGACAGTGCTCAGTGTTGAGCTGGGAGGTGTGCACAGGTCAGGGAAGACTTGAGGCGCCTTACACCGCAATCGACTGGCAGGTGTGCCTCCCCAGTCAGCGCCGTCTGTCTCCCGGAGTTGTCTGCCTTCGGGCAGTCGGAAGGAGCCTGGACATGCCTGACTGTCTCAGTGAACACCCACAAGGTCTATGCCATTTCTTGGATGAATCTGAGGACCAGATAAATGTAAGCATGGTCTTGAATTCTTTATTTTCCCTGCTGCCACCATCGTTTTTCCCCTTAATTTAGGGACCTTCTATTTTTAATCAGACTTACTAGAGATATTATGGGCAAAAAATTCTACCAAGTGTTTTTTTTTTTTCCTTCTTCTCCTCCTCCTCTTTCTTTTTCTTCATTATCATCATCATCATCAGAGAGTCTTACTCCCTTTTTAAAGTTATTTATATAGATGTCTTAAGTTGCATTTTTCTACTGTCACCATTTTCTTGGGGTTCAGGAATTAAAAATGTTCCTTTTAATTAACTTCTAATGTTTGCTTTTCCGCTCATTTTAAAATGGAATCTTTTTGAAAACTGCAATATATTTTGACAGTTTTGGATTAAACTTTTTTTTTTTAACTCCCAGAGACCAGCCCTGAAAGCTCTGATACCTTACTTAAGAGGTTAAAGTAACAGATACCCCACTGAACATCTACTGAAGAACTGGTTATTGTAACTTGTTAGGCCGGGTGCCCAAGGTGGGCTGCTTCCCTCGGTGGAGCACACTCACCTACTGTAGAATGCAGAATGTGCACATTTCAGCCAGTCCCTTGCAACATGCACCAGGGAAGTAGATAGCTCCATTAGGCAATGTCAGAGAAAATAAATTGTGTCTAAATTACTTGCCAAAAATGCATAGTGAGCATCAGAGAGATGGGCTCTGCTTTCCAAATTATTAAGCAGACTACTCAGAAGTCCTGAAACATTCATTTTTCATTGCAAATTATTAACCAGAAGCCAGGGACAGCTGTCTTCTTGTGATGTCCCATGGTGACACCCACAGGAACTCTTTGCCTATAGTGTGCAACCTCCTGAAGGGTACAAAAGCATGTGTGTCATACAACATCCCTGATATCTAGGGTGTGACTGAGGATTTTATGCAGAGAAATCCATGGGTCCCGGAAGGTCCATCATCTACTCTTAGGTGAATTTGTTTCACTAATATCAACTTGTCTGTTTTTCTCTGCATAAAAATACGGAAACCAATGACCACAGTCTGTTTACGTATTGTGTCTTTAAATGTATCATGGTCTGGGTGCATACATCTCTCTGGGAGGCAGGACCTGGATCCAAGTCATCACATTCAATATATTTAAAATGTGGCAACTTCCTTTGATTCTAGAAAAGGTAGAATGAAGAAGTCAAGCATCTCTAAGGAAATGCTTTTGAAAATGAGGTCCTATGACTATTTGCATCAGAATTATCTGGCTTTAAAAAAAAATCAGATTTCAGAGTTTCAGCCCGGACAGGGTTAGGAATCTGCTTTTTTGGCAAACACCCTGGGCATTTCTGATGCAAATGACCCCATCGGCTCCTGTCTAAGAAATAGGGCCCTGGGGAGCCCACAGAGTCCCCGCTCATCTTTCCCCTCAGAGGAACGAACTGCTTTCTCTTTTTCCCCTGGGGTGGAAGGAATTCAGCATTTATACTGCTGAATGAGTTCACTCTGCAGAACTCCTCATAGAGGAGAATTAGGAGAAGTTGTTTCGACATCTGTCAACATCATCATCTCCTTTTCTCACCCTGGTATTTCTTCAGTTTGTCTCCCTTAGTCGTTCTCGTTTACTCTTATGCAGCTCAGTAAAGAGCAGAGAGCTATCCACCAGTGCCACCATGTTTAGGGAGTGATTCAGTTACCAAGTGATTATTCTTTTATTAGTATCTAATAGTGAGTGACTAGAATTCTAGCTAGATTTTTTTCCTCTGACCACCAGAACACTTTAAAGAGAAGGCAAACAAAAGTAGGTATTGGAAAATATAGAAGGTATAGGAGCATTCTCTGTTTGAAACCATCTCTTAGAAAACTTGTATAAAAAAGGTGGAGTTCATTTTTAATGCTTTTCTGACTGCTCTGGAACTCCCTTACTCCTTCTCATCAATTCCTTTGATTAGAACACATAGATGCCTCGCTCCTCAGATGCCCCTCATCTTCACTAAAGGGCTTCCAACTAAAATTTCCTCTCCTTCCCACACCACAGAATGTGTTCTGTCAAACTTCACCAATTCACTTATTACTATCAAGGCAGAAGCCAAATAAAATGTTATCAAAAAGAATCCAGCAGCACATCAAAGAAATGACACACCAAGACCAAGTGGGTTTCATTCTCGAGGTGCAAAGGTAAGGCACTTTTAATAGACCTTAGGAGAAAACTCATCTAAGAACAGCTCCATGGATGCTGAAAATAAGCTCTTCAAATATATGTACATCTATTCTTCATAAAAACTCTCAATCCTTCACATAATTGAGTAGATCTGTCTTAATTCAAAAGCCGTCATCATACTTAATGGGGAACCACCAAAAACATTTCCACCAAAATCATAAACAGAGGATGCTTAATACTCTTACTTCTCTTAAGAGGTACCATACTAAAATGGTGAAGTTTGAGGACTTTGGTATTCAGCTACCAAAGGTGAAGTCCCAACTCTGCCACCTAGAATCTATGTAACTATGGGCACTTTACATAATATTTTTGTGCTGAGTTTACCCTTCTGTAAATTAAGATAATGATAATAGTTCTTAAGGCTGCTTGCTATGAGGTATAGATAGCTTGATAGGTGTAAAGTACTTATATACCACAAGGTATATAAATATTCAATAAGTTTTAACTACCTTTGCTATTATTTAACATTATTTTTGAGACACTAAACAAACTAAACAGATAGGAGAAGAGAATTGGAGGTATTAAAAGGAGAGATAAAATTATTTACATTTTCAGTTGCTGTAATTGTAAAACTTTAATACCAAAGAGAATCTACTGTAAAACTATAACAAATAATAAAAAAAATTCTATGAGTAAGGAGGGTATCAAATTCACACTCAGAAATCAATAGACTTCACGCACATGACACCTGAGTAAAAAGAAAGGCATATCATGTTCCTAGACAGGAAGAGGCAACGTCATGAAGATGTGAAATCCCCCTACGTTAATTGATAAATTTGACACTGTTATTGATAAAATGCAAGGAATTTTGTAACTGCATAAACTGATTCTAAATTTTATATGCAAAACAATTATGCAGGAAATTCCAGGAAAATTCTGGGGGAAAAGGAGAATAAGTGGTAATTTATTCCATCAGATATTTATCATTATAAAGCCTTGATAATTTTTTAGAGTATATATTAGAATCATACACATAGACAGATTAACTGAATAAAATACAAGCTCATTTCTGAATTCCATATAAGAATTTAGTGTATAACAAAGTTGTCATCTAGAATCAGTTGGGAAAGGAGGAACTATTTTTTTAGGATGATGGGGTAAGAGCATAGCCATCTGAAAAAAAATAGAGGTAGATCTGTCAAGAACTGTGACCAGTCTGGGATTTTACCCTCTTGCAAGCTAACAAGTTAGCCTGTAGGATTTCATAAATACTCTCAGAAGACAGGAAGATTCTTGGATCAGAAACAAAATATTTTATTAGTCATATACAGCCGGAAGCATGAGCACCATAATTACATTAGTTCCCCTTGCTCCCTAAGTTCCTTTGGGGTGATGCAGAGATTGGGCCAGGCGGATGCTGCACACACAGGGGGGTTGTGTCACAGTTGAGCTCTGACCTTAGGGGACTGCTAGAAAACCTGACATAGAGGGAAATATTATGTTTATTACAGTGGACAGTGAACAAATCTGCCCTTTGACCTGCTTGTCCTCCCACGGCTGACCACTATAGAAACACCCTCGAAAAGGTAGTTCAGACCAAAAGCCATCATGAGATGTACAAAAACATGAGCACTCCATGGAGATTTAACTCCCGACATACCTGTCCTTTTATACCAAGATAAATTTCAAATGGGTCAAAGAATTGAATCTTTACCCCCCAAAAAAGTAAGCATTAATAGAACGATAGGAGAGATAAGAAACCTCAGAATGGCAAAGACTTTTCGAAACTATGATCCAAAAAGATCATGCCATAATTTTAAAATCAACATAAACTCAGTCAAGAAACAAACTTAGAAAAAGAATTTGTAACTCATATCATTAAAAAAGAGCTAATTAACCTCAAGGAGCTGTTACAAATAAAAATGCTAAGTGAAAAACCAAAGCCCAATAGAAAAATGGGGAAAGGAGATAAAGAGTTCACTGGAAAAAATTTATAAGTGGCTCTTAAATATATGAAAGTATTTTCAATTCTCATAATAGAAGGGAAGACTCCAATTAAAATTTCAGTGGCAGTATTTCTCACCTATTAGATTGGCAAAAAACACAAAAATTTTATGATACAGTATGGTGGTGGTGTGGAGAAATAGGCACTCTCCTATGCTGTTAGGGACAGAAAAATTGGGACAATCTCTATGAAGGGAAATTTGGCAATATTATCAAAATTGCAAATGTGCAAATTCCTTGCCCTAGCAATTTCATTTCTAGGGATTTAGAGATAATTTTATTCTTTGTAGTTGTTCTTCAGTCTATATACAAGTGTATATAATTAGTATTCATTGCAGTATTGTTGATAGTAGAAAACCATTAGAAATAACAATTTCCACCATTAAGGGATTTATTAAATAAATTATGTTATATTCATATGATGCAATACTCTGTAACTATAAAAAGATGTGTGGATATAGAAAAGATTTCTAAGATATAAAATTTTTTGACATTATGCAGAAGGGTATATGTATGTTTCAATTTCTGTTTTAGAAAGGGAGCACAAATTTATGTTTGACTAGATTTATGTAAAATACCTCTGGAAAGATACACGGGAAACAATATCAGCTCATACCATTCTCATTAGTACAGTGAATGACTTCCATGTCATTTTTCTCCCCATGTAAGGTATTTCCAAATTCAAAAGTTATAAAAACATATGTGATTAGTATACCTAACTCATACCTGGAACCCTAGTTTCAAGGATATATTTAAATGTAGGCTTTGCTTTTCAGCCTCTACCATATAAAAAGTTAGAGCACATGCTGAACCAGCTTATCTGTTGGATTTACTACAATATTGTAAAATTTTTGAGCCATGAGAATATATTAGCTACTTTTTTAATTAAGTTAAAAATTAAAAGCTTATCAATTCTGGCTTATTACAGCTTTATTCATAGTCACAAAAATTAAAACAACCCAGATGTCCCTGTAGTAGTCTGCTCAGGCTGCTATAGCAAAAATACCACAGGCTGGATGGCTTAAATGACAGACATGCATATTCTCACAGTTCTGGTGGCTGGGAAGTCCAAGATCAAGTTGGCAGCCAATTAACTCAGTTTGTGGTAAGGACACTCTTCTTGGCTTGTAGATGGCCACCATCTCTCTGCGTGCTCATATGGTCTTTGCTCCATATGAGCAAAGTTGCTAAGGAATGGAGGAGGATTTTATGCAAAGGAATATGAAGAAATTCTTTGGTGTGATGGAATTGTTTCTACTGATTGTGGCAGTGGTTACATGACTGTATGTGTTTATCAACACTCACAAAACTGTCAACTAAAAGGGATAAAATTTATAGTATCTAAATTAATTTAATTTTTTAATTAAAGAAAATCTATTCTGTGTCCACTATCCTATCATCTAGTTATATTATAAGGTAATGATGTTTATTAATGATGTAACATGAAACTCTGCTAATGGTTTCTATAATTTTTGCTTTTTCAATTTAACAGAACATACCAGAGAAAGATAATAACTAAAGCAGTACATTTCAACAGAAGTGTAGGGAAAGATCTTTTTCTTAGGGTAAGGATGTCCTTTGCATAAACCCACAAACAGAAAATCACTTCCTGAGCCTCCACACCAGGAGCTAATAATATTGCCAGCAAAGGTAAAGTAGGAATCTTTGGAAACAGCCCAGCCCTTTCTCCCTGCAATCCAGCTTTCTAACAGAATGGACAAAGGCATCAAAGGGAATCAGAGAACAGGAACCCAACCTGCTCAGGGGAGGAAAGCTAGGATTCCATTTCTCAACTGATGTACTCCACCAGGTGCCCTCCCCTCTCTGCATTTTCCTGCCATCTGCCCAGTGTCCACACAACAACCACCTATCATTTCTACCATGTTTTACCATCAACAAAAGAAAAATAAACCAGTGAGCCAAGCCCTTTTTATAGCAACATCAGGAATTTTTTTAAGCCCCACCAAGCAGGAAATAACAGATGAAAGCCACAATTGCTAATGGAACTTGTCATAGAGAAAACAAGTAGTGTGACATTGATAGGCTATCAGTTTGATATGAAGTGAAATGTGTCTAAAATGTTTTTAGGGAATCATCAGGCTAGAAATCATCAGACTGGAAGGCTAACCTGCCCAGGATGAAAACAAAAACTATTTTGCTTCAAAATAGTCTCACCTGCCCTGTCCCTCAATGATTCCTGTATCCTCCAATAGCCAGCTCTGCACCCTGTGGAAAGGTGGGTGCAAGGCTGTTTCCAAGCTGCAGAATTAGTGTGAAGAGTAGACAGCAGTGGGAGCAAGGATGAGCAAATGCATTCTCCCCTCAGGGACCGAGCCCCAAGCCCTTACTGTGAGTCTGAGCATTGTATAAATTGGGGGGTGGCCGGCTTCTGGAAGAAAGCATAACCACTGTCAAGAATACATCTGCACAACTGCTGGGGCTCAACTTGGCTGTCCATGCTCCTTGCTTTATTTCTGCAGCAGCTTCAGAAAGCAGCTCCGCACTGCCTTTGTAGGGCTGGACTGCCCCACGATGACCACGGAAACATCCACTCCTCCTTGCCCCTCTCAGCAAGTCACTCATCCCTATTTTTAGGATTCCCTAGCAACTGAGCAGCCTGTTATTCCATAACTAATATTTTGCATTCCTGAGGCCATTACTACACTTATCACCCCCCACCCTTCCCCAAAATGTGTGCCTTGTCTTCCCTGCAAATTCTGCTCCCCACCCACCCTAGTACATGTCATAGTTACTGCAAGTTCTCCAGGGACAGGAAAAGAATCTGCTCTGGGCCTCTTAACTCCCGGATTCAGGAAATTCCTCCGATGTCCACCTTGAACTCTGTCTAATGATGTTGAACACTATTCCTATCTCCCCATTTTCACCAGAGATAAGAAATAGGTAGTCAGCATTCTCTTTATCAACTTTTGTTGTATTTTATGAGAATCAGGAAATATACAACATTGTAAAAAAGCAATTATCTATTTTTTAAAAAGCCACAGGGCAGGAGAGCTGCACCCACCCTGCTGTGGCCCCAGTGAGAAAGTGAAGGGAGAATTTAAGTATCCAAGCCTAAGGGAGTCTGCCCCTGTAAATCATAGAAACATGGGAAAGTGTTGTAAGATGTTACAATATAATGGAGTGGGGGGAATCTGTGCCTTTTCCCACTCAGCATCATTTTGAGTCATTCAGTCTTGGCAGGTCTGGTTCTCACCCATCACTCCCTCGTACTAACAGCTTGCTCCTATTCTCAGCTTGGTGGGAATGTTTGACTATGTGATATATTTTGGGCAAATCAGCTAGCATCATTGAATGTGCAAGTGGAGAAGCTCATTTATAGTTATTTAAGAATGCTAACTTTAAAAAACAATTTTAAATGTATTATATTTAGTATGAATATTTTTTTTCTGATGAGAAATTGACAATATTTTTCTCTTACCTTGAGAACCTGACAACAGCCAGTTCTACAGTGAGTTTCCAACAAGTACCAGTGTACTTTCAAGTTCAACAGCATGAGTTCTAGACTCGCTGATTTGGAACCTTTGCTTCTGCTTTCCTGTGGCAGCTGGTTTGCTCTATTGAAGAATTTGTCGCCAGTGGAGCCTAAAGCAGGACTTTCTTTGAAAGAGGGCCTTCATTTTCTTGCCAACTATTTGAAGCCTTGTCTGCCCAAGTGCAAAGCTTGTATCACTCTAACACTTCATGGAGGGACCAGAGGGGAGTGTGGGTCATTTGCATTAGCATGGGCTCTGTGGGACCAGGACCTCTAAGCTTTTTCGATATTGATTAGAAAGTGCCTTGTTTTGACATTAACTTCAGCCAAATCAACCAAGATAGAACATTAAAGAAAGATATGGTGGGATTCAGGTCAGAGGCACTGGTTGATGCAAAGAGCCCCCTTTTACCCAGAATATTACAGGCCCCTTAATAATCCAGCAGAGTAACCACTATGATGATGACACTTACTGCTGAGATTAAGGCACGTGCAGATTTAACACTTCTGCAACTTTACCATCAGAATCTGTCTTTTAGACGTTATCATCTGCTTTTAGTGAATGGTCATGGCCAGGATTAAATGTATCCTAACAGCTTCATCCATATTAATATACTTTTTTCCAAAAGAATTTTTTATTCTCATCCATTTATACCAATGATGTCAATAATTTTTATTGTTATCTAGGATAAGCCAAAAAGACCACATTGTATCAGCCAACTGTATGTTTGAACACAAATATAATTTTGACAAATTTATTTAGATTGTTTGCCTCAATTTTCAGAATCTCTTTGATCCAGCTGATGCTCTGGCAGTTTTAGCCAAACGCTGCTCTGGATGACCCCACCTAAATGGTTCTCTGGGGACCTTAAGAACCCAGAGGCCTTTGCTCCCTTAAGTCTACAAGAAAAGCTTTCAGCCCAGCAGCTAGAGGCAGAACTGGGAGCTGCCCTCCCCTCTGCAAGCTTTTCAGTCCAGGACCAGAGCCCGTCTGAGAGCTGGCTCCTCTCCTTTGTTTCTGAAACCTCGGAGAGAGAGCAACTCCATTGTTCTCTAGGGCTGCTTTTCTTAACTTCCTGGCATCAGGATGTGGTGGTTCTAAGTGTTGTAGTTCTCACCCGTTCTTCCCCTCACTGGCTCCTTTCTGCCTCTTACCAGTAGGAGCAAATGGCGGTCATCACATATCTCCAAATCTAGCCACAAGCAAATTTAATTCTGATGCCCAAAGGGGCCATTTTGTTCCCTAAGAGGGAGTCCAGCATTTTTATGAACACCTGAAAAATCCGTTTGTAATAGGGCTTTGTGGGTAAAACAGATAGAAACAGCACCTCCTAGTAGTTGCTTATGGGGAGATTTTGCCAAAAGGTTCTATTTCATTCTTATGTAATGCCTATGAGCTAATTTATGAAAGAAGATTCTGGCCCTAAGCACATTCCTTAGAAGAAAGTAGGAAATTTAGGTAAATATCATGCGAGTGACTTTGAAGCCATTACTCTGTATTCCCTTCTGTATCCGTTTAATAACTTTTTAAAGAGAATATCATGTTTAAAAAGGAGCTTTGTTTTTCTGAACTCTTTCCCCCATCTGCTACATTTTGTAACAAAGCCATAATCTGGTGTTCATGATATTAGTTTCTGTGAAAATTAATTTAATGCCCTGCTGCAGTGTTTTACTGAGACAGCATGGGTCATTAAAGGGGGTTGAAATATAAGTGTTAAACTACAGTAAGCAGGTGAAAAAGTAACACATTTAATAAATAGATTCAGTTTTAGAATTAATAGATACTGACCTTTGTACTCACACGTTGTTTACTTAGTTGTAGGTACCTTTTAAAGGATTATGCCAAAGCAAATTCTTCTTGAGAAGACTATTGCTGGGGAAATGAAATTGCTTACAAACAAAGAGATGAGGCTATTGTGTTTTAAAGTGACCTTCATTGCATGTCCCAGCATAAAGTATTTTTAGAAAGATAATTGACCTCTCTTCCTCCACAAGATTAGGGTGTGTGTGTGTGTGTGTGTGTGTGTGTGTGTGTGTTGGGAGTGGGGAACTAGTATGGGAGGAATGGCATAGCCCTGTAATATGAGACACTTCTACCTTAAATAATAATCTTCTGAAAGCCTTTTATTCCTGCCACTGGAGTGAAAGGAAACACTGCCTTTCTTTCTCAGCACCTCCCTGCCTTCCCATTCTGTCAGCTGCCACCTCCCAGCCCCCACTGTCCTTGTTGACTACATTGAAACTGCCCTGCGCAGCAGAACACTCTCCACGAAAACAGCCAGGTGCTCTCTCCCTGCAGGACTTTCCCACAGGCAAAAGGAGAAAGGACTTGGACCACGGGAGACTCCTTGTTGGCGATAATGTGAACATTGACTAACGGTAAAAGAGGAAACTGGATTGAGGAGGAAAGTCTCTTGGCAGCAAGCTTGCTAGGGTGAATGTTTATGCCAAGGGGACCCAAAAAACCCTGGAATTTATGTATAAAAAACTGTGTATTTATTCATACATGTTTAAACTGCAGTCACCTTCAAAGTACACTCTATTTGAAGCAACACACCTATCAAGATGTTTTTCCCACTGCTCAAAACAGCTTTTGAATTCATCGATTTTGATGTCTTTAGTGCTTCTGCCATTTTTTGTTTCACCTCTTCCATGTCAGCAAAACTTACCTTTGAGGACTTTTTCATCCAGGGAAACAAACAAACAAAAAAGCCACTTGGGGAGAAATCTGGTGAATAGGGAGTCATGCAGTTTTGGGTCAAAAACAACTGAACATTCAGTGTGGTGCGGGCAGGTGCTCTTGCAAATCATGCAGCATGAAATGGGCAAACACATTGAAAAAGTCTTCAACAAAAAAAATCTGCTGAAGCCAAATGCAGCCTCTCACAATAATGCCAGTTGGTACACTGATACAGATGGGTTCCTACAACACTCACATAGTGGGGGAAGCCTGTACTACCCAGAAGATAATTCCAGTTTTTTGGGGGGCTATCCCCATATACAGCTTTTCCCCATCCTCCCTCTTATCTCCTTCTTGCTTTGATGTCACCAACTTTACTCATTGCCTTGTTTCTGTGCCTAATTTTGCACACTTCCTCTTTGCTGCCCTTTGTCACTTTGTCCTCTCAGTCATCGAAGGAGAGGGGAAAGCAGTTTATTTTTTGAGAGATTTGGCCTGGATTATTTAGCAAATGCTTATATTTGCTAGTTCCATTTCTTTTTCCCCTTCAGTGAGCTTCTTGAAGTAAGCTCCTATCTCCCAACATATTATTTGCAGGCTGGTACTTAGCATAAGTGCTTAATAACTGTTATTTTTTGCCATATAAAGATAATGAATGAGATGGACACAGTGCCCTGGCCACTGAAGAAGCTGTGTCATCATTGGGCCATTGTCCACTGAGAGAAGTTGAAAAGTTCTGCGCCCTCTGAACCAGACGCTCTGGTGGGTGAAATGTGCCCAAGGTCTTGGAGTGTGGGTGGCAGGACCCACAGACCCTGCCCGCGCTGTTTTACGGGGCTCACATCTGAGCCATATTGCTGTCCACACCAGGTACGTGATTTAAGGGTGAATACAATATTGTAATGGACTTAAAATTCACACTCTACCTCTCAAGCAGGAAGAAAGATGTTTTAATTCCTTCTCTATAACGGAATTGAGCTTGACTCTAAGCCACTATTTTTAATGATGGGGGAAACTCAATCTTGTCATTCTCAATGTAAATACCATTGTAGTTTCAAAGTTAGGCTCTTGGAGTAAATATTCAGTCAAACTAAAGATTTAAATTCAGTCCATTTAAAGCTCAAATTCAATATCAGAGCTGTTCACTGTCAAGGATTCTTCTCTTTCCCTCAGGATGTATCTGGGTGCAGGTGAACAAGAGCAAGGGAGGGTCTGGCTCTGCCCCAGATGCCTCTCTTCTTCCTGTAGCTGGAGGTTTTGCAGCTGAAGAGTTGAAGTTTGTTGAATTAATAAAATAAAAGTTCAGCACTCTCACCCCCATCCAACCCCTCCTAGCTCAGGCGAAGCTTGGCCATTCAGCCTCATCTTGTTCCTTTGGGCTGCGCACCCTAGAGCCCGTGCTACAGGATCACCTTGCCCCCAGGCAAGACAGCCCTGGCATGCCCACTGCTGGGCCTTTTGAAGAGCTCCATGTTCAGGTTCGGAGCACTGTTGCCAGCCCTCTGTCTGCTCAACTTACACAATGCCGTTTTCACCCTGCGTTCCAAAGAAGGCACTCGGCTGCAGGGTTCCTAAGCTTATCTAGGGCATCCCTGTCCCACAGAGAAAAGGGAGAGGTGCCTGAGGCTGTCCTGGGGGCAGCGGGGTAGGGGGCAGTAAACCTGGGAGCAGTACAAATACTCTCAGCTAAACGTTTATGCTCTCTTCATCTCCTTCCAAGCTTACCCTGAATCTTACTTCTTTTCGATGATTTGGAGATTTTTTAAAAGATATGTCTTAGCACAACCCACTCTTTATTTATTTCAAAAACCAAGTAACTTTGTACACACTCTTTCAAGTATAGGCAGCAGATAAATTTCAGAGCCACCTTGCAGATAAAATGAAAAATTGAATTGCAATCAGGTACCATATTTTAAAATACTTTTCTTATTCTTAGTAATGATAGCTGAAATACAAATTCTAACATTATTCCCAGTGAAATCTAGTATTTCCTTAGTTGAGCTTGCAGATTACTTTGAAGCTGCAAATTCTATCGTTTTTAGCAACATCCGATGACTCATGCAGCAGCTTGTTCTTGCTGGCTTCAGCTTCTTTTCTGTGGGTAAAGGGGCAGCAATAGATCATTTCAGCGCCTCTAACCCATCAGTTTCCTAGCAAGTTCTCCAGGAGCTGCTCCTGGAGTAGAAAGCCATGATCTGGGAACTAGGCCAAGGTGCTTATGGTATGTGGGGGTGGGGCTTATTAGGAGACAGTGAAACCTGGAAGCACCCTTTTCTCAACAGTGAACAAGCTCGCTGCTCTGGAGGAATACAGACTGTGGCCTGGAAGGCCCTCAAGTCCCACTGGAAGTTGTGTTTCCTGGGAATGGCATCCTGGGACAGCCACCTTTACTCACCTTGGATTTCTATGGGGCTTTCTTCCACCTCCCCCCTCCTTGCCCACCCCTCCGCCAGAACTGGGGCTGTCATACAGACAAACAGGGATAGAGCACTGATACCCACCTTGCTGCTCTATATGGCATCCCAGGACTTCACTGCCACATTTGTGATGTTTGATGTCACTGAACATGCCTGAGAGAGGTTAGTCTTTCAAGCATAAGTAGGAGCTGTTAGTACGCCCTCAATCACCCTCACATGAGTAGCTGAAGACAGACCTCTGTAATCCACCTGGCTGAGTGGGTTCATTACAGACAAAGAAGAGCCAGAGGTGGCCCCCATCTCAACCCAGATATTGGAACCTTTGGTCTGCAAATGCCAATGGAACCACATCAGCATCCAACCTCCACCAAGAATCTGGACTGCATCCAAGGATGCTACTGCTGCTCTCCCTTTTTTAGTGGGAGGCCTTTCTTTCTTGTCCCCAGCACCACACCACAAATCTCCTTTCGCCTGGGGCAGGGCTCTCCAATGGTGTGTAGCCCACAGTGAGGGCCTGGAGCACTGAAGAGTCCCTATCTCCAGGAGGGTGGACTTCAGATGAGAATGAAGAGAAAGGAGCCTGAGTTTTCAGGTGTGAGATGTGGCTTTTTCTACTGTCTGCTCTGAATTCAATTTTTCTATTTCTTGCTCTGAATTCACCCTTCATTGTCTGCTCTATGATGGTGGAGCTGGACTCAGTGTTTCTCCTCTTCCATCTAGGAAGATGGGGTGTGTGCATGTTCTGTCTAGTGGAGAACACACACACATCTTCTACAGGACGCAAGGCAGATGGAATGGGGCAAGAGCCCAGACAGGAGAGACTGAGGGGACTCGTGCCAGCTCAACTTTACTTTAAAAAAAAAAAAAGAGTGATTTTCCAAAGGGAAATGGAAGGACTTCAGAAGGCAGAAGACATTTAGACACTGGAGAAAGATTTCATGTCCCCCTTCAGGAACACGGAGAGAGAGCTAAGTTGGCTTTTGTGGAGACATAAAAAAAGAGGCACACACTCACTGCTTTGCATCTCATAAGGGCATCTGAAAGTCTCCAAGTGACAAAGTGGGAATAAAGCCCAGGACTTACAAATGAGAAATCAAAACATAGGCCTCTTGACCAGTTCTACTGGTGAGGAATATTGGTTAGACCCTTAATTCCAAATCCATCTCTGTCTCATCAGACAGGGACTAAAAGACTCCAGGGACAAGCAAGACCTAATGTCTGTAAGAATCCAGACTGCCCTTGTTACCATAAAGCGGATAATGCTTCACTCTCCTTCTGGAGCTCACCCTCCTGCCCCAGGTAAGCATTCCTGGAGGGTGAGTCAACCCCATGTGTGTTCCTCACTTCCCCTTTGGCATAATCCCCTGGACTTTGAGTCTTAAGAGTTTTTAGTGCCTTGCTTTTCTCCCATTTCTGCCCCCATCCTTCTTGATAGGGAGACTGGAAAAGACACACTAAAATCCCTACAGATACATTCTTTAAAAAAACTCACTCTAAATGATGATGAGGTAGAAATCACAAATCTGTGGGTTCGGAATGAATAAATATGTCAACTACTCCAATGTTATGCAAATAGATACTTGTGGCTTGTGATAAAATTGCTGAAAATAGATACTTGTGGCTTGTAATAAAATTGCTTGTGATAAAATTTTGAATCTTCATGCAAAAATTCAAAAACTACTGTTTTTGAAATAGAAGAGTTGCTGATGTGGTCTGAAAAAAAAAAATGGGTTAGATGATGCAGGAAGTGGTCCCAGTGCTGGCAAAGGTTCTGACAAAGAATGACGTGAAGCACTTAGGTGAATCTATGTCATGATATGAGACAGAAAAACAAGCAACACTCCTAAATGTATATATTATTTAAACAATGTGAGATTTTTAAAATTACTAATAATAACAGATTTTTAAGAGACATTTGACTGCTTTGCTATATCCCTAGAAGTGTATATTATATTCAAGTTGGCCTAAATAATTACAAATTTTTAATAATTTTATTTTTAAAAATGAGAGATCTCCTTATATTCAGGATTGCCTTGTATTCAGGCATATGAGGTATACAATGAGTAGGGTAGCTAGAAATCATCCAAAAAGTTACATTGTTGAGCTCAGAAGGCTTCTACCAAGCTTTTTACTTCAGGAATTTACTAAATACTGGGAACTGGTGAGGATGGTGTCTGTGGCCTTTGAGTTACCCCTTTCCTCTCCAGAAAACAGTGGTTCATAGCCCTTGACATGGGAGGTCTAATTTTAAAATCCTAACACAACTCATATGTACACATGGTGAATTGATTTTTAACAAAGGTGCAAAGACAATTCAATAAAGAAAGAATAGTCTCTTCAATAAATCATGCTGGAACAACTGGGTGTCCATATGCAAAAAAAGAAGAAGAACCTCAACATTATCTTGTATCATATAAAAATTAATGCAAAACTAAATCATAGATGTAAATTTACAACCAATAATTATACGACTTCTAGAAGAAATCACAGGAGAAAGTTTTTTGGTTAGACAGGATTTTTTAGATACAGCAAAAACATGATCATTAAAATTAAAACAACTGATCATTGAGACTTCATCAAAATATTAAAATTTCCAAAGACACTGTTAAAATAAAAATGAAAGCTACAGACTGAGAAAATATTTGTAAACTGCATATTCATTAAAAGATGTGTATCTACATATATACAAATTCTCTAAATTCAATAATAAAACAACAAGTGCCTCTACACACCTATTAGAAAGGCCAAAATCTGAAACACTTACACCAAATGCTGACAAGGATGTGGAGAAACAGTAACTCTCCTTCATTGCTGGTGGGAATGAAAACTGGCACAGCCACTTTGAAAGACAGTCTGGCACTTTCTTACAAAACTAAACATACCCTTACCATACAATTCAGCAATTATATTCCTTGGTATTTACTAAGAGGGGCTGAAAACTTCTGTCTGCACAAAAACCTGCATCCACATGTCTATAGCAGCTTTATTCATAGTTGCCAAAACTTGGCAGCAACTAAAATGTACTTCAGTAGGCTAAAGGATAAATGAACTGTGGTACGGTACATCTGGGCAATGGGATACTCTTCAGCACTAAAAAGAAAAGAGCTATCAAGCTGTGAAAAGACCTGGAAGAAACTTAAATGTATATTACTAAGTGTAAGAAGTCAATCTGAAAAGGCCACAAGCATTATGAATCATTATGAATTCCACTATATGACATTCTGGAAAACTATGAGACAAAAACATCAGTGGTTGCTGCTGTTACGGGGAGAAAAATAGGCAGAACACAAAGGATTTTTAGGACAGTGAAAATCCTTATAATCCATGTGATGGATACGTGTCATTAGGTGTTTGCCCAAACCCATAGAATGTGTAGCACTGAGAGTGAATCCTAAAGTAAACCTGGACTTTGGGTGATTGTGATGTTGTCAATGTAGGTTCATACTCGGTAATAAATGTATGCACCACTCTGGCGAGTATTGTTGATCATAGAGGAGGCCATTCATTGGAAGGGAGGAGTATATGGGAAATCTCTGTACCTTCCTCTCAATTTTGTTGTGAACCTAAATCAGCTCTAAAAAATTAAGACTTTAAATAAGTAGAGCAACTAATCAATGATTTTTTTTTCTGTAATCAGTTTGAATTGAAAACAACCCAAGTGTTCTTCAACGGGTGACTAGGTAGCAAACTGTGGTAAAGTATGTTGCCGTTTATGTGCTGCAATAAAAAGAAACAAACTTCAGAAGCATGCAACTACATGGGAACCTCTAATATACTATGCTAAGTGAAGGGACTTAGACTCCAAAGTCTACCTACTGTATAACTCCTTTTATATGACATCTGGGGGGAAAAAGAGGAATAGGACAGAATCAGCAGTTACCCATGGTTGGGGACAAAAAGAGGGGCCAATCACAAACAGCCTTGAGTGAATTTTGAGCAGTGATGAAAATGTTCTATATCTTGATTATGGTGGTGGTTATGTGACTCTGTGCGTTTGTCA
Organism: Anoura caudifer; assembly: GCA_004027475.1. NCBI lineage: Eukaryota > Metazoa > Chordata > Mammalia > Chiroptera > Phyllostomidae > Anoura > Anoura caudifer. Next base: position 22,830 of record PVKU01001596.1, read on the forward strand.
GACAGACTCAGAGATCTAGACTCTAAAACAACAAATTTTAACGTATGTAAATTATATCTCATTTTTTAAAAAAATGTTAAGGACAAAGCACAAAAACCTGAAACACACTCTGACCCAGAGTCAGCATGGACATTGTCAATAGAGGCTGCTGGCTCCCTAGCTCCATTTACATGGGGTGGCCGGCTGATCCCAGGCATATCTGTGATTCCAGAAATCCTGAAGGGTTGCGCCATGGTTTGTCTCCTTTCTTGTAAACAGCGACTGGCTGATGATGAGAGACTGAGAAGAGACACGATAAGGCACAAGGCAAGACAGGGAGAATTTTCTCTACCTGTTCTTTTCTTTTTAAATTTTTTTTCTATTTTTTTATTACCAGTTGTCACCCTCATATCCTTCTCCCCTGCCTGCAGTCACCACATTATTGTCCATGTCTACCTGTTCTTTTCTTTCTTTCTCTTCTATTCTTCCTCACTTTTCTACCTTTTCTTCTAAGCTCTTATTTTTCTTTTACTTTCTTTCCCTATTTATCAGTTCATGCCTAGCTGAAAGGAACCTGCTGGAGTTTATGACAAATGGGGCAAAAGGACGCATTTGCTCTGATTGGTAATGATTTAGTAAATGATTAACAACCATCTCTCTGCAACACACACATACACATACATACAAGTTTATTTCTAATTTTACAGATGTAAGGAGTATAGGGAACATCATTTATAAATAATAATAAAATATGCAATATTTTTCATATAAATTCCATGTAGCCAATTGATTCCCACAGAATGTTTCATTGATTTTTGCTGGATTTTTGTACCTGTAGCCAACCTGTCATTGTAAGTAACAAACAATATAGTTTGGACAAGAATCTTGGCTAATGTTTTCATTGATGTTAATGATTAAGTGAAAGTAAAACAACAAAGAAATGTGTTGGAACTTCACTCATTCTTCGATAACGTGAGTGACTTGCATAATACTGGAGGGATAGTTCCTTGATCTTTGTGTTATTCACAATTAACAACTATAAATATGACACTTTTAAACTTAATCTACAGTATTAACGTTTTCCCCATCACTGGATAATAAACAAAATAATAAATGAAACCCAGATTTTGAGCACTTGTTAATTTATCCAGTGTACAATGTCAAACTGCCAATGTGAAATCACTGAACACAGAGTTATGAAGGAAGGGATGTGCCAGCTCACCCTTATACAGTATGTCCACCCTGCGGACACAATAGATGGAAACATCAGAAACAGAAGTAATAGCAAAGTGTTGCAAAATGATTAAAAAGTGGTAAGTTTTGAGTATTTATTACCTTTGTTTGGAATATAATTTATATAATTATAAGTCTATATCACCTCATTTTTAATAGACTGTGTTTAACAACCAGCTCACAGAATCCCTGAAATTTATTTATTTTTATTTTTTTAATATATTTTATTGATTATGCTGTTACAGTTGTCCCATTTCCCTCCTTTTATTCCCCTGCCCTGCCCACCCGCTCCCACCTGAATTCTCCCCCTGTTGTTCATGTCCATGGGTCATATATATGTTCTTTGGCTTCTACATTTCCTATACTATTCTTAATCCCGCCCACCATCTATCTTCTACCTACCATTTATACTACTTATTCTCTGTACCTTTTCCCCCTCTCTCCCCACCCACTCCCCCACTGATAACCCTCCGCATGATCTCCATTTCTGTGATTCTGTTCCTGTTCTAGCTGTTTGCTTACTTTGTTTTCATTTTTGTTTTTAGGTATGGTTGTTAATAAATGTGAGTTTATTGTCATTTTACTGTTCATATTTTTTCTTCTTTTTCTTAGATAAGTCCCTTTAACATTTCATATAATAAGGGCTTGGTGATGATGAACTCCTTGAACTTGACTTTATCTGGGAAGCACTTTATCTGCCCTTCCATTCTAAATGAAAGCTTGGCTGAATAGAGTAATCTTGGATGTAGGTCCTTGCCTTTCATGACTTGGAATACTTCTTTTCAGCCCCTTCTTGCCTATAAAGTTTCTTTTGAGAAATCAGCTGACAGTCTTATGGGCACTCCTTTGTAGGTAACTGTCTCCTTTTCTCTTGCTGCTTTTAAGATTCTCTCCTTATCTTTAATCTTGGCAGATGTAATTATGAGGTGCTTTGGTGTACTCCTCCTTGGGTCCAACTTATTTGGGACTCTCTAAGATTGCTGGACTTCCTGGAAATCTATTTCCTTTGCCAGATTGGGGAAGTTCTCCTTTATTGTTTGTTCAAATAAGTTTTCAGTTTCTAGCTCTCCCTCTTCTTCTGGCACCCCTATCATTCAGATGTTAGAACATTTAAAGATGTCCTGGAGGTTCCTAATTCATTTTTTTTGAATTCTTGTTTCTTCATTCTTTTCTGTTTGGTTGTTTCTTTCTTCCTTCTGGTCCACACTGTTGATTTGAGTCCCAGTTTCCTTCCCGTCACTGTTGGTTCCCTGTACTTTTTCCTTTATCTCACTTAGCATAGCCTTCATTTTTTCATCTAATTCACGACCATATTCAACCAGTTCTGTGAGCATCCTGATTACCAGTGTTCTGAACTGTCTGATCTCATAGGTTGGCTATCTCTTCGTCACTTAGTTGTATTTTTTTCTGGAGCTTTGATCTGTTCTTTTATTTGGGCCATTTTTTTTTTTTTGTCTTGATGCACCTGTTACGTAGTGAGGGGTGGGGCCTTAGGTGTTCAGCAGGGTGGGGCAACCCACGGCGCTGTGTTGTGACGCTATATGTGGGGGAGATGTCTGAGAGGGAATAATGCTGCTTGCTCCACTCTCTGCTGGTTTTTAGTAACTTCTCCTATACCCACAAGCAAATTGGGCCCTTGTGCTGAGTCCCAGGTGGGTTGGCTTGTGTACATTCTAGGACCCTGTGGGTCTCTCCAACGACCTCTTCTGTGAGGCTGGGAGTTTCTCCTACTGGTGCCTCAACCCCCACAGGTGGTTTCAATTGGTGTTTTGAGGCTTTATTTCCCTGCGCTGGAACCCTGGGCTGTGCAGTCCGTCTTGCTCCCTAGTTGTTCCCCCTGGTTTATCTACACACAAATGTGTGCAGTCTGCAATCTGCTGTCCCCCTCGGTCCACCAGCTGCCACCTTGCTGAGAGTCCTCTCTGCCTGGCTGCCCATCTCCACCCCTCCTACCCATCTGGATGAATGTTCCTTCTTTAACTCCTTGGTTGTTGGACTTCCATACAGTTCGATTTTCTGTCAGTTCTGATTGTTTTTGTTTTTAAATTTGTTGTTGTCCTTTTGGTTGTGCAAGGAGGCACAGTGTGTCTACCTATGCCTCCATGTTGGCCGGAGGTCCTATTGTTTCAGAACTCAGGGATGTAAAATCCTTGAAATTTAAGTCTGCTCTCTAGTGCTTCTTTCAGCTGGCTTGTAGCCCAGTAAGGAACCTGGTACAAATCTGCAAACCCCTCCCCCACTACAAATTCTATGGCAGCATGAAGGAACAGTGGGCGCAAACATATGTTGTTTCCCTGAACCCCATTACTCTTGACATGCTGCCAGAGCTGCTTTAGCATTATGGGACAGTTCCCTAAACTACTCAGCCTGGTTGTTAGGGCTAAATTATCAATGTCATCAGGCACACTGTATACTATATTAGGACGTGGATGTGGATTTCAGTGTAATAAATGGTTTGGTTTTCTTCATTAAATTTCATTCATTGAAATAGTCTATTGGGTTTTTAAATGAAGATTTATTGTTGTTAGATAAAAAATTGTTATTTTGAAACTCCTTTTATTTTTTAAAGCCCAATCTGGAAAGATATTTATCAAAATGTTAATAATGATCTTGGATGGTGAGATTCTTTTTTTTTCTTGTGATTTTCTGTGGCTTCCAAATTCTACAATAAATATATAACAATTTGGTAATAGGAAAAATTGAGGCAAATCTTTGGTTACTTGATATTTAAAACTGCACTGGTGCTGTCCTTTAAAGACTAAAAGAATAAATAGCATTTTGGTGGAAGACTGCCTAAGGAAACAGACATCAATTGCTATGTGCAGTGTCATTTAAAAGCCAGATGTCCAGGAATTGGATATGGCCAATTATCAATTTCTACCCAGATGGAGTGTTTTCTTTTTTTCTGTCATTAGATGGAAAAGCACAGCATCTCTGGCTGCTTGCTTTATTACAGTCAGTCACTTTGGTTGGAAAGCTTTTTAATGAATAGGTGGAGCTTAGAAGAAGAGCAGTTTGTTCTATCATGAATGAAAGGCTGAATCAGGTACAAGAGATAGAAGAAAAAGTATTAAGATGTGTGTTTGGTTAGATGATGAAAGCTTTTCAAGCTTGCTCTTTGACCAATTCCAGCAGAGTTGGAAATGGAATTCATACCTTCTTATGTCTGTTTTCCTTTGTTATTCTATTGATGTATAACAAATTACTCTAAGATTTAGCAGCTCAGATCAAGAAATAGCTATCATTTCAGTGTCTGTATAGCAGGTTTGTGAGTATGGTTTAGCTGGCTGCCTGTGGCTCAAGGTCTCCCATGAATGTTGAACCAGCCATGCCACCTGCAATAAATCCTACTTGTTCATGTAAATTTTTAAATACATTGTTGGGTTTGATTTACTAAAATTTTGTTAATGATATTTGTACCTACATTTATGAGATATATTGGTCTCTAGTTTTCTTTACTGTATGATATATGCCTAGTTTTGATATCAGAGTAATATTGGCCTTATAAATTGAGTAGAGAAGTATCCCCTCTACTATTCTCTGGAAGAGATTGTATAAAATTAGTGCTAATTCTTCTCAAAATATTTGTGAGAATTCTCCAGTGAAACCATCAGGAGATTTCTTTCTCCAGAGAATTTTAAAGACAAGTTCAATTTCTCTAATGGTTATAGGACTATTCTATTTCATCTTGTTTGAGCTACAGTAGTAATTGATTCATTTCTCCAAAACTGTTGAATTTATAAGTGTAAAGTTACCTCTGGTATTCCCTTATTATTCTTTTAAAGGCTGCAGGAACTGCAATGGTATACTGTTTCATCGCTGACATTGATGATTTGTGTCTTCTCTCTTTTTATTTTGCCAGTCTCTCTAGAAGTCTATTAAACAGCTTTTCTTTTGTTGGTATTTTCAAAAATTGTTTTCCCATTTCATGGATTTCTGCTTTTATCTTTATTATTTCCTTCTTTCTGCTTGGTTTAGGTTTACTTTGCTCTTTTTTTTTTCTAGTTCCTTGAAAAACTTAGGCTATTGATTTGAGCACTTTTATAATGTAACTTTTCCCTCTTTTTCAGAGTAATCAGTTAATGAATAAATTTCCCTCTCAGCACTACTTTAGTTGCAACCCACACATTTTGATAGGTTGTTTTTGCACTTTCATTCACCTCTATTTTTAAAAAATTTTTCTTGAAAACTTCCTATTGACCAGGTATTATTTAAAAGTGTGTTAATTGCCAAATATTTAGAGTTTTCCTGTTGCCTTTCTCCCATTGATTTCTAATTTAATTCTATAATGATCAGAGAACCTACTCTGAATGATTTCAATTCTTTTAAATTTATTAACACTTGTTTTCTGGTGTAGCATGTGGTCTGCTTTGGGTGCTTGAAAAAAATACATACATTCTGCTGTTGTGGGTGTGGCATTCTACAAATGTCACTTAGATCCTGTTGGTCGGTTGTGCTGTTCAGGTCTTCTTTATCTTCACTCATTTTCTCACCATTAGTTTTTCCAGTTGCCGAGAAGGGGATGTTGAAGTTCCCAATTACAATTTCAGAGATCCATGTTTTATGAGAGATCAATTTTGGAGTCTCTGTTTAAGAGAAAAATATAAAATTTGAATACAAGTTTCAGTAAAAAGTGAATATTTATTTTGAATGAGAAAAATCACAACAAATTATATTTTTTAAAATACCTCAAATTCACAAACATCCCAACATCCAAAAACAATATAATGTGTTTATTATTTTACTGCCTGACACACTTCCATAATACTTTTTCCCTACATTCTTTTGTTCAGATGCTCTTTAATTTTCTCTTCATATGACACTAATTTTGTTTTTATCATGTTTGTATGAACTGAATAGAAATATAATTTAGTCTTTCTTCAAGCAAGGCTAACCAAAATATTTTTATTACTAATAGTTTTTTTTTTGCATTGACAACTTGTTATTAGTAATTTGTAATTTTTAAAGATTATACTAATATTTGGGGAACCTTCTGTTAGGCTTAATTTATGAGCTATAAAATTTGGAAGAATTTTCTGCAGACTAGTTTCCAACGTTCCATATTTCTGATACAGGTAGCACAGGACATGTCCACAGTGCAGTACACTCTCTGGCCCTGCTCCTTCATGTTACAGAGCTGTGCTGTAGGAGTATTCCTGGGAGCTACTCTGGGTTAGCAATAGATACCACACACAGAAGAGATTGTGAGTGATGTAAATATCCTCCCACCAAATTCAAACTGATTGTACCCCAAACTCAACTTCCCCTTATCTGGATCCCCCAAAATGACCTCAGTCCCTGCCATACTACATGACACAAGGAGACCAGTAGCAGTGACAGTGTGTAAGTTAGGGTAGAAAGAGACCATGCCCTTAACCAATTGTAGTTGAAATAGATGACATTTGCAGTTTTTACAAAAACTTACAAACATGTGAACATGTTGCTAAGGTATCTTCCAGGAGCTTGGAAAGACTTCATGCAAGTGAGGGCCCCCTAAAGCTTACCTTCCATTAGTTCCATTGAAAATCAAGCCCTTCTGCTGACAATTAAAGGGGTACAAAGAGAAGGGAGGTAAATACTTGTACCTAATTCATCATCTTGAAGCAGAAGTTTCTTACATGTCTTTAAAAAACAAAAACTTTGTATTATGAAAATTTCCAAGCATATACAAAAATAGCAGGGATAGTGGAGTGAATATTGATGGTATTTGTCATCCAGCTTCTGAAATTATCACACTTTGCTGATCTTCATTGTTGGACTGCCTCCAGTTCAAGACATTGTGAAGGACAGATTCAAAACATAAATGAGACATGGTCTCTGCCCTCATGTCTGTACGTAATGAAGAAGATGAAACATGAGCCCAACAAACCATGTCAAACCACCTAAGGGGGAACTTTGGACCTGAAGGAGAGCTTGCCTTTAGCTAGGAATGACCACTAAAAGTTTCAAGAAAGAAATGAAACTTCCATTTCGCTTTCTCTACAACACAGTCTTGCTTTTCCTTCAACTTTATCTTCCATCTGCAAGACTGCATCTGACCCTTCTTCCTGTGTTTGGGAAATTGCCCTCTTTGTGAATCAGAACCCTACCACACCATGGAAATCAAAAGTCCATATACATATTTTCATAGTCTCCCTATCATTTAGAATTGTGATGTCAAATAGGTTAGCCTCTGGCCCCCTACAGCTATTGAGCTCTTGAAATGAAGCTAGAGCCACATGTTGAAATGATAATATTTTGGATATGTTGGGTTAAAATATATTATGAAAATTAATTTCATTTTTTCTTTAATCTTCTTGTTAAGAAAATTGAGCTAGAGTGCCAACATATGAGTGGATTGTGTAAGGCTTGGGACCAAATGCTAGTGTTGTGAAGTCACAGTGACTCTCCTTCTTCCTACTGAGAGTAGTGGCATCAACAGTAACTGTATCTAGTTTCCAGGGGCAGCAGTGACATCATTCAGCATCCAGGTCTAGTGATACTGGTGGTCCCCGTTTTTGGTATCTGTATCCAGCAGTTGTAGTGGTAGCTTCTTGGGACCAGGTCTGGGCATAATGTTGAGTGTTGTTCCTAAAGATCCTACAAGTATCCAATGTCCTTCTAATTAATTCCTTTTTTGCTAAGGTTCTTTATGAAGTTTCCCCTCTCTACCCCAATCCACAATGATCCTTCCTGCTTTTGACATCAGTAGAGAATCAAATCCAAACCACACATTTGGCACTTGGCTGTGCTAGTTATCTTATTATAGGAAAGAGCCTTTCTTCACAGCCAGACTGTAAAATTCTCCATAGCAGGAACCCCGTCTTTGGCAAAATTGTTCCTCAGTAGCTGTCAGGCTGTCTTGGTCACAGCATCTCTGGAGGAATACTCATTAGTTAGCTCTGCAGCTCTCTGAAGTAGGCGGAGCAGCTATCGTCATCCCTGTTCTTCATACAGATGAGGGAGCTTGGTCAGAGGGTTGAGTGACTGGTCTGAGGTCTTTAGCTTATCTGCTGCTAAACTGGGACAGTAGCCCAGACTTCCTCACTGCCTACTCCCATCTCCCTCCTCTATTCCAGGCCCCGTCACATACATAAGATGGTGTATTATTTTCTAGGGCTGCTGTAACAAAGTGCCACAAACCGGGTGACTTAAGACAATGAAAACGTATTGTCTCATAGTTCGGACGGAATCTGCAAGTCTGAAATCAAGGTATTGACAGGGCCATGATTCCTCTGAAACCTGTAGGGAAATCCTTGCTTGCCTCTTCCTAAATTCTGGTGGTTTGCTGGCAGTCTTAGGTGTTCCTTGGCTTGTAGCTGTGTAACTCCATCTCTGCCTTTGTTATCACCTGGCTTTTTCCCTATGTGCTTCTTTCTTTATATGGCCATCCTCTTATAAGTTATTGGATCAGGGGTCCACTCTACTGTACTATGACCTCATTTAACTACTTAACTACAAGTTCTATGCAGGTTTTTGACTGTGCAGGTCTATTGCCCTACCCCCCCCCCCATGTTATTTAAGGGTCAACTGTACTTATATCTGCAATGACCCTGTTTCCAAATAAGTTTTTGTTGCTTGGAATGGGAGGTTAGGACTTTCACATAGTTCGTTTGTTTATTGTTGTCATTGTTTTGGCTGGGGCTTGGGGCATATTCAACCTATAACAGATAGTAAACATAAGAGGAGGGAACATCATAGAAAAATTGTCTTGCTTACAGGATTTATTCCAAGGAAGAATTACACTGCAGTGGAATAGAAGGTAGGGAGCCTTTTCAGGTATGTATTCCCACACACTAACTTGGTTTGCATATACTAACTAGATCTTGTTGACAAGTGTGTTATCATGAGATACGTAGTACATCACTTCTGTCGTCTAAGGACTGAATGGCCCCCACTTTATAAGATAGAAGCCCCATTCTTTCTAGTAGTTCTCCCCAGCTACCCTACTTAGAGGGAAATGATGGTGTGTAATTCTGATGAGTAAATGGGATATGATTATTGTGGTAAGCCTGTCACTCATTGCCAGCGAACTGTCTTTGATGTCTGAAATATTACTTGGGACCTACACAAGAGAGCTAGTAATGCAATAACAAGCCTAACCTAGAGGATGCAGTTAGTGTTCAGGATTTGCATCCATTTTTCTGATATCTCTTTTCCTTTGATGAAACATATAGACGTTGTAAATGAAAAGAAACACACAATTCTTTAAAAAAAAACATGAAAAGGAAATGGTAAAATAAGCTCTGTTCGGTCCAAAAGAAAAGAATAACAGCAGTTTTCAATCAGGCCCTGTTACTGAACAGGGTTCTGGCCCTTAGTGGGCCTCCCTAGGCCCAGCCCTAGTGTGTGGGTTCTTGACTTCATGTAGGAAAGAGCTCACAATATGAGTCCAGGTGACTATAAGAGTATGTTTATAAAAGGTGAGGACAGTGAAACAAGGAAGGGGTTGGCGTAGAGGAAGCAACAGGAGAGCTTAGGCTGGTCTGCCTTAGCTCACTGGGAAGTCAGAGAAGAGGGGTCTTTGGGGACAAGTTCAGGGGATTAGCCTAGGACAAACTGCCCACTGCCCATTGCCTAACTGCCCAACGTACTAATGTTGCCTTTGAGTTTAGGAGTTTAGGAGATGCATGCCTATGGAGAAAGAAGTGGGAGAAGAAGAAGGGAATGTTGTGGGCTGCTCCCCAGAGTGAGAGTGTGAGCACTGGATCTTTTCTCTTGAGGATCCAGAGAATCCTCAAGAGGCTTCTCTCTCTCTTTCTTGAAGGCAGGAATCTTAAGGGAGTACTTAGGGGATGGTTTCAGTAGAATGTGCATCAGTTCTCCAGGTGTGTCCTTTCAGGGTCATGGTCTCCACTGATTAGCCAGTGACAGGGCAGGGGTTTTTAGTCATTGCAGTTAATCCTGGGGTCACCCACCTGGTTTTGCTGCTTTTCTGGGCCTGGAGCCAAAATACAACTGAGGCCTAGATGTTATCTCCAGGGAAGAATGCTCAAGCCGGAAAGAGGTTACCCTGGGGGTGAGGTCCTTGTTATCCCAGTTTTGCCACTGTCAGGCCTTCTGCCTTGGTGACCATCTGCACCTGGCTGTAAGGTACTCTGCTACTGTGTTCAGCTGTCTGTCTCAGTTTTCCTATTTTGCTTGCCAAAGAATTTTTCTAGCTTCTTACTATCCTGTCTCAGCCCTTTGGTGAGATCCTATACAAGAATAGCAGTTTTATCAGGATTCTTAAATGGCAGTAGCTGAAATTTCTAATGAAAATTAGCTCACAACATAGAACAAAATCACCAAATAAGCCCATCTCCAAATCTATATTCTCTAGATAAGGAGGAGCATGGGCTATCTTTTAATGTGTGACTCTGGGCAAATGACTTAATCTTTCTGAACTATCCTATGCATAAAAATGAGGATAACTACCTAGCAGGGCACTAGTGAGGATTAAGTACCTAATACAGTGCACAACCCATATAATGGGTGCTCCATTAAATTGAAGCCTTTCTTCTCCCAGTCCTGCAAACACATGCAATACTATCTCTGCCCACTGCCCTACCATCACCTGCACTTCTCCATCTCATTCCCACTCCCCCCTTCCAAAGTTCTATTTATAATCTAGTTGAGGAGACATATTAGTAGGAAATGACCTGCATTTACGTTTAAAAACCAACAAGAAAAAAACAAAGTAGTATACCCCTGACTACTTAGGTGCTGACAAACTTCCTCATTTGTTAATTCAACAAATATTCATTGAGTGACCACCCATGTCAGGCATAGTGCTGAGCCTGGGGCATTCATTGGTAAACAAAACATCCATTGTGGAGTTCACAGTTTAGTGGGGAGACGGTGAAGAAATAATAAATATATAATTTAAAAATATGCTGAGTGTCATGAAAGAAATGATCAGGTACAATTATGGAGACTAATGGGAGAGCAGGAAGGAGATTTAGGTTAGGAAGAATGTTCTTTCTGAGGTGACATTTGAAATGGAACCTGACAAGCTAGACACGTAAAGAACTAGAGTAAGGGTCTTTTAGAGTGTGGAGTCATCACGATGAGGCAGACAGGAGCTACAGGTGTTTGAAGAAGAGTAGTTGGGGAAATGTCAGCAAGTTAGAGGTGCTACTCGGAATAAAATCCAATTTTGCCATGGCCTCAGTGTCCTACCTTGTTTAGCCCCCCTCTGACCTCATCTCCTCCTACTGTCCATGTCACCTACTCCCTCTGTCCCTCTTCCTATCGCTGGTCTCATTCCCAAATCCTCTCTTTGGAAGGCTCTAATCCAGATTTCTCATGACTCCTGGCCCCTATGGTTGGCTTTCTTCCCATCCTTTATCATGTTAGTGTGTTGATTTATTTTAGTCTTTTATTGTCTCTTCTTTCCGACTACAGTTTTAAGTTTCATGAGCTTTTATTTCTTAGTATTACAAACCTACAACCTAGACTAATATCTAATATATAACGAAAATTCAACTATTTGTTCAATTAATGTTGAGTGAAATTAAGCTAGAAAGGTAATTCAAGGTAAAGAACTGATCAATCTTTGCCAGACAAACAAGGAAGACTTCGTGAAAAGGTATGTTTTGAATTAAAACTGGGGGGGGGTGCACAACTACAACTGGAATTTAGGAATTATTCATTCACCTCAGTTTCCTTTCCTAGCTTTGGAGCTCGTATAGGGCTGGAGCCAAGTTTTTATTAACCCTTCTATCATCAGCACCTAGCAGCGGGGGGCTGGCCCACACTAGGCTTTAACGAATAGCTGACTGTAGGGTGTACAGAAGGGTCTATTGATTTGGCTGCAGCACGGTTCAGGACAGGAGACTAGGTCTGACTAGGTCTACGGACTCAGAGGACCAACTTCCCAAGTGGAAATCCTGCGACCAACACGAAGCTGAATGAGGACCGGAGGAAAGGAGCGCAGCGGCCAATGCGGCTGCGCAATACAGTCCCCTCTTCTCAGGGCGGCAGGACGCCGGCAGTCTCCCTACACGCAGGCGCATTGTATTCTTCCCGCCCCCAACAAGATGGCGGAGGCCAAGTAGCAAAGGGGCGGAGTGTTGCCGCCGGAAACCCGGCCGCTGCTAGGGGGAGCTACGGCCAAAGGCCCGGGAACAGCGGGCCGAGGTTGGTGCGATGCTGTTCCCGGGAAGCGCTGTTGGATGCCGGTGAGGAAGGTGCACGAGGAGTTGCCTTCCCGGGCCACCGGTGCCCCCTATGTACACCTCCCTGGACTCGGGTCCGGAGGCCGCTTTGCCCGCTTCGGTACTACTCTCTACTCTGAGGTTCTGGGGCTCCAGCGGCAGCGGCAAACGCTGTGTCCCGCAAGTGAGGAAGCGCCTGGGCGGCGTCCGTGCTTCTGGCCGCGGGGTGAACGTCTGGCCGGTGAGTAAGGCAGCAGGCATTGGCGTCTCCTCCCCTTGCTAATCTTCGCTTTGCCCTGCCGCTGCTCGGGACCCTAGTGGTGTCCTGTCCGACTCTGCAGCTCTTGTCTCCACGTCCCACCCCCGCCCCGCCCCGCGCCTCCGCTCAAGGCCTCCAGTTGGCCCCTGGCTTTGCAGGTCTTCCATTCTTACACAGTGGGTAGGGGGTCGTGACGCCTGTAGACCTTAGCTCCTTTCTTGGCTCCTGAAGAATCTTCACTCCTACAAGCTGTCTCTCCTTCGCGTTAGGTGGGTGGGTGGTCAGCCACTCCTGGTTTAGTCGCCTCCCCCCATCTTTCTTGTTTCGATGCTCATTTTCCTTTAAAGGTTTTTAATTGTCTGGGAAGATTACCCAATATCCTGATATGTAGAGTTACAAAGAAAAGTCTTGTTATCTAGAGGCCAGTGAATTTTGTTCATCTTGATGAGGGAATTAACTCCCCAGGAGACCAGAGTGATTTGGGAGATAGACTCCGTGGCCCATCGAGCTCTTGCAAAACAGAGGCATGGTGTCTATTGATGGGAAATGATTGTTCCTCTAAATTAATCTCTTTCTGAGTATAATAAATCTTTGGTTTCTGAACTTTTGAGGCAGAGTGTAAATTTTCTAGATCTAGTGAGAGAATTGAGACATGTTCGTTTTTAAAAAAGAGGGCCTTATGAATGTAAGATAATATGTAATGGCACAAGAACGGATAAGTGATTTATTCTTTTATTCAGTGTTAGCTTAAATTACCCACTGAAGAATCCCGTATTGTAGAAGCCCTTTGTTTTATTTAGAAAGGAGTAAAATGGAGAAAAGCTATTTAAACTCAAAACTTCTCAAATTTCTTCAATTCTCTATCGTGGCTACTTCTCAACAATCCTTATAGTACTTGCTACATTCTATAAAATTTAGGCTGTGCCAGTCTCAGTTCTCCCTCCTTTTTTACTGGGGAATGGGGGAGCCTGAATTAATGGTATAAGAAACTGTCCTACATAACCTGATATGGTGCCAGAGTTTGTAAGTGAAAACTGCAGGATGGTAGTGGTAGCAGTGGAGGAAGTTGCCATGGCTGATTCGCCCATCTTTCCCTATAGTTGGGTAATGTGTCAAGAGCCCCAAATTATAAACGTGACATTACAATAAAAATGGTAGCCTCTCCTTTGAGATGGCAAATGGGTGGAACCTTTTTATTAATATGAAAATGAGCAATATCATTTTATTTAAGCTATGCTAGGTGCACTTAAGTTATTCAAGTACACACTATCCTTACCCTTTTGGAGTTCTATACCAAAAGTCTTTAACATGTGAATTGTAATTGGCCTGATAGATTCATTTACTTTTCATTTTATTTCGTGACACAATATGTTTTCTCCTTTGCTGTGGACTTTATGACCTCTTTAATGAATTTCTCAAATTTAGAGTACAATTTTTCAGTTTAAAAGAGGGGAGATATTTCTGTGTTTGATTGTATGGACCAGCTCATTCATTTGCTTGTTGCTAGCCTTCACTTTTTTACAATCAGGGACTGCATGTTTCTAGAGCTGATTGTCTCTGAATTCTGTGCTTTTGGCTGAATCAGTGGCTTGCTGCCTCTAGCAAAATAATTTGAAGCATTGTGTGAAAAGACATTTGTAACCATAAACCCTCCTTAAAATCTCTCACTATCCACTCTTATGGAACCTCTGCTTGCTCATGCACTCTCTCTCTCTCTCTCTCTCTCTCTCTCTCTCTCTCTCATTCTCTCTCATTTTGAACTCCGCTTTGTCTCTCTGCTCATCCAACCCATTCTTCTACTGCTGATTTCATTTGCTTCCCTATCTAACCAGGATCCCATGATCATCACCTTTACAAAGTTCTTACTGATGCCCTAAAATGATTTACCATTCTAGCCTCCAGTCCTGAATAAGCTTCATCACTAGCTTTGTCAGTTCGATGCCTGAAATCCTGGACAATGCAAGTGACAGTTACATAAGGATATTAGTTTTCATACCAGTTGGTGCTCTGCTCTCTGCTGGACCTTCAGTGTTGATTGTGTTCCTTTTCCTCTCATTTCTTAAATAAAGGTTTAAATAGGAAATAACTTGATCTCTTCCTTTACTGAGAGAAAGCTCAACCATCTGAGGTATACTCCTTCTACTTCCCTTTCTTCCATCTCAGTATCATTTCCTTATTTATTCATATCTCAGAGGAAGAAATGCCTTCCTTTTTTTCAAGAGCAACCCCCTCCAGATGTGTTCGTGATCATCCATCTCCATCTTTCTTTCTCTAGAACTGTCTATTATCACTTCTTCGGTGTCTCCCTCTCCGGCCTACATATATACTTGTATGTTTTCCAGGGCTGACAAACACAGTGCTATGTGCTGCGCAACTCAAGGAAGCTAGTCTGAATCTTGAGCCTGCTGTGTTGCTGTATTTTCATTCTTTAAAGACTCATACTTTTATTCCACTACCCTGATATAGTAGAAAGAACATTGACTTTTGAGTCAGATACATCTGGGTTTGAAGTCTTTTAAAACCACTTAGTGGCTATGTGGCTGAGCAAGTTACTACTCAGACTCTATTCTTTATCCATAAAGTACAATAGAATGTTATACTTCACAGAGTTGTAATTAAAGGAGTTTAACACATGTTAAATGTCCATACAAATGTTGGTACGTTATGGAGTTTTTAATAAATGTAAGTTAGCCTTTCCTTTTCACCCTGACTTCCTTTACTATTTCAGCACTGAAATTGTTATTTAAAAGTTACCAAGTCTAATGGCCTTTCCTCAGTCATCCTTCCTTTCCTTAGACTATTTGTGAAATATACTCTGTAGAAATAAAATGATCTGATATCTTAGTTCTTCTACATTGTACTTCCTAGTTAGGAAGTGTCCTGCTTCTTTGAAAGTTTCTTTACATTTCCTGCACTGTTTTGACTTTGTTTTCCCCCTAAAATTAGCTGTTCCCTATCCTACATCAGTTACAGATGCAAACTGGATTTAAAAACAAAAGAAATGTATTGGCTTATGTAGTGGACAAAAGCCTACATAGAATTGGCTTAAAGAGTACTTCATTCATAGGCTCATGTCATCCAGGCTGAGATTCCATTTTTTGCTCTTCTGTCAACTTTGTCCACCTGTTTGGGCTTCATGCTGAGACTGTCTTCTCTCCTTGTAAAAGGATGACTATCAGCGATGTTCATATCACATAGCCTTCTTTCTTTACTTCCAAAGAGAGAGAGAAGGCTCCCTCTTCCACACTTTTCCCAAAAGTCTTAAACTCTATTCTGATTGAATAAATGAAGAAGATCATGCTACCATGTCTATCACGATATCTTTGTCAAGAGAGAGGAAATGATTCTGATTGGCCTAGCCAGTGGATGAATTCCATCTAAAATGAGGGGGAAGTGGAATGGATCCTTGGGGAGGTAACTAGTGTCCTCAAGGATCTCTCTGTGCTTCTCACTGTGTTCTCTTGGTGATTGTATCCCTTTTTTAATTACATAAATCATCATTTTTGTGTGGATGATTCTCAGTTCTGTAACTCTGCCTTCCACCACTTGCTATGTTTATCTTACATGTGCTACTGTAAGTAAAAGCCATTCCAAACTGAATCAGTTTGATTTTCATCCACCTACCTTCAGTGTGTTTACATGTGCTTGTGTGTACATATTTCTCCTCCTCCTAATTTCTCTTTTCTAACCACCTTTCTTTCAGCTGCCCAATCTTGAAACCTTACAATCATCTTGGTTCTTATCCCACTTTCAATCAGTTTTCAGATCTTGCATACATCTTGTATTAGTTCAGCCCCAGGTTATTAACACCCAGCTAACAGAGATTTAAACAGTATCTCATGTAAAAAGAAGTCCAGGCTTGAAGGATTCCATGGTTAGTTGAGCTGCACAATGTTACTGAGGATCCGGGTCCTTTCCATCTTTTTCCTTGGTGTGCTGACCTTTGTGCTCAGGCTCTCATGTTCACAGATCACTCCTTCTGCTCCCATTCCCACACAGCCACCAAAAAGAGGAGAAAGTTTGCCTTCCCATCTCTTGATGAGGCAAGTAAACCTTTTATAGAAGATGTGTATATCAGATGTTTATCCTGGCACACCCATACCCTAGTTGCAAGGGGGCAGGAAAATCTGTGTTGTGGCATTTCAGTCTAGGAAGAAGTTAGGCAAATGGTTGAAGGAAAGGGAACCAACAATGTCAGTTACATACCTTCATAGTATTGTATAGAGAAGTAAGTTTAAATAAATAAAGAACTTTCAGATAGTAGTGGCAAACTTAAAGCACTGCTTACCCCAAGAGTTGATATAACCTGTACCTCTAAATGTTAAAATTGGATTTGTATGTAAAATTAAGATAATTTGAGTGATATATCCCAGTTCTTTTAAGGTTGCTATTAACTACATTCAAGTATATCTGTTAGAGCCACTGTGAGAATTGGGTACATATAATAGCAATACGAAATAGATTTGTGGTTCCCCTTGGGGGGTGGGAGGCATTTGGAAATATATGGGTACGGTGATTGTGAAGTCCTACCAACATTGGGTAGAAGCCAGATACACTAAGTGTCTTGTGATGTTTGCCCACAAAACAACAATTGTCCCTTGAAAAATGCTATTAGTGCCCCTACACACTGAAATAGGCAAATGTTTTGCTTTTTGAAAGAAGTCATTGAAATTCTTCTGTATTTTTACATGGAAAATGGCAAAAACCAGATTCAAAACTGCTTAAACAATAAAGGGAATGATTTGATCTTGTAGTTAAATTTCTGCTAAGGCTTGCTCCATCCCGGGGCTCACGTGAATCATCAAGGACTTGGCTCAGATTTTCTGTGATTTGTTCTGCTCTGTCATTCCCATTGTTTTGGTTTTCTTCTCAGGCTAGCTTATCTCATGGTAGCAAATTACTATAGCACTTTCAGACTTACTACCCTCATTTCTCCATATAAAGTAAAATGAAGAAAATCTTTTGTATTTGACTTTGCAAATATTTGTTGAATGCATCACTGCTAAAACCTTCCCTAAAACACCTATTCCTAAAAACTTGATTATTTCCTTTGTCATGCTCCTGTTTTATAATCTTACATAACTTTTATTATATGTCATGCTGTATAGGTATTATTTTCATATGTCTCACCCATTACCTTGTCTTGAGTATCTTTGTGTTCTAAATGTCTAGACTACTCCCGGGTTTAGTGGTACACAATAACTGTTTATGGAACCAATTAATGAATAACCCAGGAAGGAAGGATTCGGCAAGGAACAAAGCAAACACAGAAGTCCCATTCCTTCAGTAGTTGTTATTGGACCCTGAATTATGTACATTTTACTTCATCTACCATCAACACATGTATATGATGCTCTTGTGATTAATAGAGTATGAATTCATTTGAAAGCCTTCCTAAATACGGGTAATATTTTTGGCATTATTTTCTCAACAAAACTAAAACTAATTACCTTCATTCATTCATTGACAAATATTTTTGAGGACTTTGCTGTGTGCATATAATGTGGCAACAGTGGTGAACAAAACAGAGTCTCTGCTCTATTTGAGCTGAAATGTTCGTGAGGGACACAGCCAATAAACATTGTACGTGTGTTCAAGCACACATACGCAGTCAGGTAGTAGGCTTTGAAGCAAAATAAGATATGTTCAGAGGATAGAGCAAGGGGATGCCACTTTAGATAGGTTGGTGAGGTAAGGGCCCTTTGAGTTGAGGCATGTGAATGAAGTGATAGAATAAGTCATAGAACTCTGTGGGGGAAGATGTTTAGCTAGAGGGAGCAACGACCTCTAAGATGGAAGTGCATTTGGCATGTTGGGAGAACAATGGGGAGGCCGGTGTGGCTGAAGTAGAGTGAGTAAAGGGGAGGGTGGTAGGAGAAGTGGCAGGGCAGGTAAGCCAGACCAAGCAGGGCATTGAAGGTCATAAATGACCTTTAAAAAGCCTTGATTTTATCCTGAGTAAGGTGGAAACCTTGAAGGGTTTTAAGCTTAGACTTGTTTAATTTGACTTGCTTTTTTTGAGAGGATTAGTCTGGCTATCTGTAGAAAATTGATTGTATGAGGCAAGAGTGGAAGCAGGAAAACCAGTTAGTACTACCTTACAGTAATCTAGGTTGGAAATACGGTGCTTGGACAAGGTGGTGGTGGTAGAGGAGCAAAGAGGTGGCCAGAATTGTAATAGATTTAGAAAGTAGAGCAATTAGAATTTATTGATGGATTAAATGTGGTGTATGAGGGAAAGAGAAGTAAAAGATGACTCCAAATTTCTTGACATGAGCAACGAGTGAAAGTTGGTATCTTTTACTGAGGTGGGGACTATGGGATAGGGTAGAAGGTTGGTGGGAAGCAGATTTGTAGCTTTAAACCAGGAGTTTTGTTTTGGGTATATGTTTGGGGTATCTATCACATATTAAGTGGAGATATTGAATAGGCATACACATATATTAGTAGTTTAAGGGAGAGGTGGAGCTAGAGGTATACACTTGGAAATTATCAGTGCAGGAATGGTGTGTAGAGCCATGAACCAGATGAGATCACCTGGGAAATGAACAGCGGATTTATGGAATTTTTCACAATTAAAAATTATTTCTTGGACTTCCACCAAGATGGAGGCATAGTTAGATAAACTTTGCCTCCTTGCACAACCAAAAGAAGGAGAAAAACAAAATTAAAAACAGAAAACAACCAGAACTGCCAGAAAAATCAAACTGTATGGAAGTCCGACAACCAAGGAGTTAAAGAAGAAACATTCATTCAGATCAGTAGGAGTGGAGACGGGCAGCAGGGACAGAGAGGATATGGGGCAAGAGGTGGCTGGAGGTCCGGGTGGGTGAGACAGCCACTGATGGATCAGGTGACCCACGTTTGCATGGGGATAAACCAGGAGGAACAACTGGGGAACGAGACAGACTGTGCAACCCAGGGTTCCAGCACAGGGAAAGAAAGCTTCAGAACCTCTGGGTATAAAAACCTGTGGGGGTTGAGGCTGTGGGAGATACCCCCATCCTCACAAGAGAGTTCATTGGAGAGACCCAAAGGGTCCTAGAATGTACACAAACCCACCCACCCAGAAATCAGCACCAGAAGGTCCCAGTTTGCTTGTGGGTAGCAGGGGAAGTGACTGAAAGCCGGTGAGCAAGTGCCATTGTTCCCTCCCTGACCCTGCCCCCAAATACAATGCCACAATACAACCTGGGTAGCCCTGCACTGATGAATACCTAAGGCTCTGCCCCTTACAATGTAATGGGTGCACCAAGACAAAGAAATATGGCCCAAATGAAAGAATAGATCAAAACTCTAGAAAAATAACTAAGTGATGAGATAGACAACCTATGTGATGCAGAGTTAAAAACACTGGTAATCAGGATGCTCATAGACATGGTTGAGTATGGTCACAAAATAGAGGGAAAAGTGAAGGGTATGCAAAGTGAAATAACAAAAAATATACAAGAAACCAACAGTGAAGGGAAAGAAACTGGGATTCAAATCAACAGTGTGGAGCAGAAGGAAGCAATAAACATTCAACCAGAACAGAATGAGGAAATGAGAATTCAAAAAAATGAGGAGAGGGTTAGGAACCTCTGAGCCATAGGGGTGCCAGAAGAAGAGGAAGAGCAAGAAAGTGAAAACTTATTTGAAATAATAATGAAGGAGAACTTCTCCAATCTGGCAAAGGAAAAAGATTTCCAGGAAGTCCAGGAAGCCCAGAGAGTCCCAAATAAGCTGGACCCAAGGAAGCATACACCAAGGCACATCATAAGTACATTACCCAAGATTAAAGATAAGGAGAGAATCCTAGAAGCAGCAAGAGAAAAGGAGACGGTTACCTACGAAGGAATTCCCATAAGACTGTCAGCTGATTTCTCAAAAGAAACCTTGCAGGCAAGAAGGGGCTGGAAAGAAGTATTCCAAGTCATGAAAGGCAAGGACCTACATCCAAGATTGCTCTATCCAGCAAAGTTTTCATTTAGAATGGAAGGGCAGATAAAGTGCTTCCCAGATAAGGTCAAGTTAAAGGAGTTAATCACCAAGCCCTTACTACATGAAATGTTAAAGGGAATTATCTAAGAAAAGGAAGATGATCAAAACTATGAACAGTAAAATGACAACAAACTCACAACTATCAACAACTGAACCTAAAACAAAAACAAAACAAACTAAGCAAACAACCAGAATAGGAATAGAATCACAGAAATGGAGATCACATGATGGTTTTCTGTGGGGAGGGGGAGAACGGGGGAGAGTGTACAGGGAATAAGAAACATAAATAGTAGGTACATAATAGAGGGAAGTTAAGAGTAGTTTAGGAAATGGAAGAGCTAAAGAACTTACATGAACAACCCATGGACATGAACTAAGGGGGGAGGTGCTGGTAGGAAGTGGGGTACAGAGCAGAGGGGAATAAAGGGGAAAAAATGGGACAACTGTAAAAGCATAATCAGTAAAATATACTTAAAAAAGTAAAAATGGTTTTTTATATCAACGATTGTTAGCCATTGTTTTGGACATTGATAGTTATGCATTCAGAGTACAAGGAGGATAGTGAATATTTCTTTGAAAAAGAGATGGGAATTCAAAGGGTAGAAAAAGCTTTTCCTTCTCTCATGCCAAACATGGTATGTTTCATATTGTGAGCATTCTGTAGGTGCTGGTGAAGGAACATGAAAACACTTTGGCTGGGGGAACAGCTGGAGCAGAGTTATGGCAAAGCTGGTAGTGTTTTAAAAGAAAGAAATAGAGAAGATAGTGTGCTGACATATAGTGAAAAAGTAGAATTGGGTGAGTCTATTCAAGGCTTTAAATGCTAAAATGACAGTTATATTTAACCCTATGATCTAATGATTTTCAACTCTCTTTCTATTGTTAGCATAGTGCCTCTAGTCCCTGGTGCCTCATACATGGAAACTTACTTAGTAAATGTTGAGTAAGTGAATGTGGAATTTCCAAATGTAAGATTTTTCTCTGTTCTCTCCCTCTCCATAAAGTATACTGGAGTGCAAACTATGTTAAGTGATATAGGGATGACCTATAGTTGCTTCAATTTATTATTATTTCTAATGATAAGCATTAAAAACATTTATACTTTATAATTGATGTCAAGTTACTTGAGAGGTGTATACCTCACAACTGGTCAGAAAATACTAGGATATTGGCAACACTAAGGTTGCAAAATGGCTGCTCAAAAAGTGAGGAGCCATAACAATCTTTTATGCAGAGACTAACAGTCATTTTGTTTTTATAGGAATGAATACTTGAGGCCTGTTTATATATTTTCTTTTTTTTGCTGTCAAGGAGCAAATGGGTTTAAAATTATGGGAATATTAGCAAGAAAACTGGAGATTATATATCTTTTATTTTAAAAATTACATCATTTTAAATACTAAATATAATTAGAAATTATCTATTCTAAATAATTAGCATGTTATAGATTTTTATAATTTAAATGCCAGGAAATAATTTATCTGAATTATATCATATTGAAATAAAAGTTGAAATTTTAAAGTTACAGTTTGAAGTAATTTTTTTATATTTAGGATACATTAGGCTTGTAATTATTTTTTTCAGTTCTTGTAATATGCCCCATTGTTAAAGTTTTATGTAGTCATTAAAGAAAAGTCAGGAAATGCAATAAAAAGGACAGATCACATCTATAAGCTCATCATATAAAGAAAAACAGCACAGTTTTTGCCTTTTTGCACCCCTCACTCTCTCCCTCTTTCATTCTCTCTTTTTTTCTGTGCCTAGGTCCTTTATAACCCTCCCTTTTGTCATAGTATAAATGAGTATGTGTATATATACACACTTGTGTATATATAACATTTTTAACATTAGGTTAGCTACATTTCCTAGAATATTTTGTAAGTCTTATTTTTATGGACTGTATGATAATCCCATTGATGGAATTATTTTTCTTAACAATTCCCTGTAGTTGGTTAATTGTTTTCCATTTTTTTAATCATGTGTGTAGTGAACATCTTAGCACACTGTTTCCCCCTCTTTGTTTTGACCTTCTCCTTAGGGTAGGTCATCAATAACAGAATTACTGGATTATAGGACACAAACATTTTTAAGTTTCATAATGTGCGTTGCCAGATTGTACAATGTTTTATAGGCCCAATATATGTTAATTGGTTTGAAATCAATCATATGGGGAAAAGATTAGGACCTACAGAATTTGCATGCTTAACAGTCCAGGTCAGCCTTTTGATCATCTCCAAGTATTGCTTAAACATATATTCTAAATAGTACATACAACATAAAATGAAGAACTTAATGTGTTATTGTAAACACACCTAAAGTCATTACCCAAGTCAAGAAATAGGACACTGACATCCATCATCCCAGAGCTGTTCTCACTGTCTTGTTCTTGACCACAAAGAGAGAGCTCATGTTTTATTCCCAAGTTTGTTTGCTGAAGGGTTTTTTTATTTTTGTTTTGTTTTTGTTAAAATAAAACACTTCTTTATCCTATTAAAGAAGTTCCCTTCTATACCCTTCTACCAAGAATTTTGGTTTTTGTTCTGTTTGAACAATGCTTTTATGGGGGACAACTTTTCATTATCATATAAACTTTCTCCTTTAGTGTAATATATTGAATTATATTTCATTTTAAATGTTAAATGTAACCTGATTCTTGAGATAACCCTAATTTGGTTTTACTGTATTATGCTTTTTATATATTGCTGGGTTCAGCTTGTTAATATTTTATGGTTTTGCATCAGTGTTCATGAGTGAGATAGCCTATATTACTGTCCTTATCCGAATTTGAAATCAAAATGCTAGCCTTATAAAATGAGCTGATCCTTATTTTCTGTTCTGGAAGAGGTTATTTATGATTGAAATTGTTTCTTTCTTAAATGTTTGTTAGAATCTGGCAGAGAAGTCGTGTGGGCTTGGGGTTTTATTTTTTTTGTTTTTGATTACTATTTTGATTTTTAATTTTTAAGCCTGATCAGGTTTTCTGTCTTGTGATTATTTTAGTAAGTTTTATCTAAATTTTTGAATTTACTATCATAAAGTTGTTCATATTAAATAGTCTTATCCTTTTAAGGTTTGAAGGAAAAAAATTCCCTTCTGTGTTTGATAATGGCTAAATGTACCTTCTCCTTTTCTTGTATCAGTCTTACCAGAGATTTATTGTAGTGGTCTTTCACAAGAACCAATTTTTGAATCTTGATTCTTTTTATTGTATGCTTGTTTTCTATTGCATTGCTTTCTGCTCTTTATTTATTTTACTTTTGAGGGGCTTTACTGTTTTGTTATTTTGCTAACTTCTTGTAGTTTACTACTTTTCAGCATTTCTTTAAATATACGCACTTAATGCTAAGCATTTCCCTGTAAGCACTGTTTTAGCTAGATATAGTACTCAAACTTTGTTTTTTAATTAACTTTAAAATATTTTCTAATTTTCATTGGTTTCTACTTTGACTTTTGTATTAGTTGGAAGTATTGTACGTCTTAACTTTTAAACATATGGACATTTTTTAAATTAAATTTTATTGTTTTTGCTATTACAGTTGTCCCAATTTTTCCCCTTTTGTCCCCCTCCCCAGGCTACATAGAGATTTTCTAGTTATTTTTAAATTTATTTTTTATTTTTAATATTACAGTGTAATCAGAGAACATACTCTATGTTTCAAAAGTATGTGATTTCAGACCTTTAAATTTGGAGATCTGTGTTATGGTTCAGTGTAGTGCCTTTTTTCTCCTCTGCAGTTATTGAGTACAATGTTCTTTATATTTTTATTAGGTAATATTTGTTAATCCTGTATTTCAGATCTTTAGTATCATCAGTTATCTTGTATTTGCTTGTATCAATCAGTTACAGAAAAAGGAGTGTTAAAATCTTCCATCATGATTGTGGATTTAATTATTTCCCCTTGTAGTTCTTTCAACTTTTGCTTTAGGTATTTAAGACTACGTTAGTAGATTGTTAGAAATGTGTAGTACTTATATATTCTTAGTGTGTTCCTCTTTTATTCTGATAGTGGTTTTTGTATTAAGGTCTGGTTTGTCTGGTATTAATATACAGCATCTTTTATTATTGTTTGCATGGTGTTATTTTTTTTCCATTCTTTTACATCCAACGTTTCTGTATTCTTGTGTTTTAGTTGTGTCTCTTGTGTGACATGGTTGTATTTAAATCTCCCATCTTACTATGTACTTCATGTCTGCCCTGATAACTGTTCCCTTTCCTTTTTTGCCATTTGGATTAGGTGGCTATTTTATCTTATACAGATTTTCCCCATTATTATTTGGAAATTATTACCACTTTTTCTCTTCTTTTACTAGTTACTCTAGAAATTACAATATGAATCTTAATAAAGTCTAATGTTAATTGATACCTTTGTCTTCCTCCAAGATGAGGCACTTTAATTTTAATTCTGTTTACTCACAGCCCTACTTATATAGGATTTTTGTTGTTGTGAATTTTAATTCATTCTTATTTATTTTCCTTCTCCCTCGTTGTTATTGTTGTTACTGCTTTATACTGCCCATATTTAGTTTAATGCACATATTTACCATGTTCTTAGGTTTCCTATGGTTTTCCACCTGGGATCATTTTCTTTGATCTTGAAGAATCTAAAACACACCCTTTAGAACTAGCTTCGTTACTCTGTTTGCCTGAAAATATCTTTACTTCACTCTTGAAGGATATTTTTGCTAGATACAGAATTCTAACAAACAAACTGAACTAACAAGCAAAATAGAGACACACTTGTAGGTAGAGAGCAGATGACAGCTAATGGGGGAAGTAGGGGATGGAGGGACTGAGCAAAAAGGAAAAAGGGCTCATGGACATGGAATAACATGTTGATTGCAGGGGGCGGGGGTGTAAGACGACTAAATGGTAATGGAAAAAATACAATAAAAATTTTTTTAAAATCATGAGATGATCTGAAAAAAATAAAGAATTCTAGGCTAGCAGTTACTTCATTCAGCACATTCTGGGTTGATGTTTACTTTATTTCAACACATTACATTGCTGTTGAGACATCAGCTCTTTGTGTCTCTTTTTCCTTTTAAAATTATCTGTCATTTTCCTTTGCCTGCTATTAAGATTTTTATCTTTTTCTGGTTTTCTGTTGTTTTACTATGCTGTGGTTAGGCATTGGATTCTTTCGGCTTCATGAATGTGTGGTTTGGTGTCTTTTGTAAATCTTGGAAATTTCTTAGCCATTACTTTTTCAAATACTTCTTTTACTCCATGTTCTTCTGTTCTTTGTCTCTACTTTTGTAAGTTAGTCCATCCTATTCTGTTTTTTACTCCCTTTTCTGTTCTTTTCCTTCTTTTTACCCCTCTAGTTTTCATTCTGGATAGTTTGGTCTAACCAATCTTTAGAATTCAGAGTTTTTTCACCTAGGTCTAATCTGTTGTTAACTCATCCAGTAAATTCTTAGGTTAGGTTATTTTATCTTTCAATACTAGATTTTTATGTGGTACTTTTTCATGAATGTCACTTTTTATGCTGTCTTTTACCCCCTTAAGTGTAGTAAGCATACTTATTTTTAAGCCTGTGTTTGATAATTTCAATATTGTCTAGTCTCTCTTAGTCTGATTCTGTATTCTGTTGTAGAAATAATTTGATATATAAGATGAAGTTATTCTTTCCCTAGAGAAGATTTTCATTTGCTATTGCCTAGAAGTATGAGACCATCTTAATCCAGTTTCAAGTTGTACTTTTCTGGGCTCTGTCTGGTTCCTTCTTACTCTTCTTAGGATACCTCTCTTTGGAGTCCCAGCCCAAAACCAAGTGTGTTTTTACTACAGTCCTTACCCTTGAAAGGTCTCAAACTCCTACTTTTGATTCCCAGTCCTGCAAGGCAGGCAACAAATCATAAAGGTCAGATTTTTAAATATTACTTCTTTGTTGGCATAACTCACAAAAGGCAAAAGCTGAGTTCACCTTTCTAGGTTTTTACTTTTGGCGGATTTCAGCTGGTAATTTATTTCTTACAATGTTGGTAGTTATTTGATGTTTTAAGATTATTTTAATATTTCATGCAACTTTTAATATTGACTTCAGAGCAATGTTTGGTCTAGATTGCCTAGTCTGCTATTTCTGCAAGCAAAAGTCCAAATATTTCTTTGACTGGCTTGTTCAGGGAGGACTTTGACATTTCTACACTAGTCATTCCTTTGTGTTAAGGCCTTTTTTTTATAGTAAAAGGAGATTCCTGGGAAATGTAAACATTAACCTCTGTTCCTTTTTAATACTTCAGCATGTGTTATCACATAAGTTCCTATATTTTGCAGAGTCCCAAGGGAAAGGGGTAGAAGGTATTTTATCTGACTCGAGTAGTCAGAAATACATGTAGTATGCAGGTAGGACTTTGGGGTGGGAATTATCCTTCAAGTGAACAAAGCAAATATAATGTGAACATTTTTGAAGTTGAGATGTGTGAAGAGGGCGGGAAGATGCACTGACCTGAGGAGGAACTGCTCACAATTTGTTCTGTAGTATTTTTGAGCAGAAGTAGGTTATTTCTCTAGATGCCATGTGGATGTTGTGTTTTTAAATATATTTTATTTTTAGTGTTATTTGGTATATCTCAGGGACAGACTGTGATTTTTTAGTGTTTTACCCACATCTATATAAAATAATAGATGTATAATTTGCATTTGATTTCTGAGATTAAATCTATTAAATAGGAGGACAAAGACACAGGTTAGAAATCCTTCTGGCAAACTAAACTGTAGCAATCTTTAGATAAATTGACATTCTTCTGTGGGTAGGGGGATGTTGAAAATTTAGCATAACATACCATTACATTTTTGTTTTAAAGACATTTGACTTGAGTTAATCACAGCTGTTAGCATGAAATACCATCCATCACTGTGTGACTACATTGATGCATCGAACAAAATGCAAAAGCAGTTCTCTCTTAAGGAAACCTAGAATTCTTACATTTGTTTACTTGGTTCTTTTTTCTCTCAACTAAAAGAAAATTCTAAGTTGAAGATTCTTGTTAATTATAGTTCTTTTACTTTCCTACTACGTTAGAGTTGAACAGCTCTTAATTTAGGTTTGCTGACTTCCCTTTAGAAAACTAAAGGGTGAAATGAGTTGACAGAGAAGTTTAGAAGATACTCTAGATATCACTAGGTCTCTCATGTGCTCTCCCTTCCTACCCATGTCCCCTTTTAAACATGTGAAAACAGAGGCCCAAGGAACATGAGTAACTCAACTAGCCTAAAATTAAGCTGAATTAAAATCCAGCTTTCTCCCTCTTCATAGTTTCCTAAAGTTCGTTTCAGCCATATGATACCATTAGCCATACCAGGGCAAAGCTAATGTGATGATTTATCAGTAACTATTAATATCTGGTAAATGTTAATGTGTCTTGACTATCCCAATAGTCATTACACATGCAATTAATTTTAACTTCCCAAATTCAATTTGTAAGCCTAGTGTTTAACTTCTTAAGGTTTGCCATCTATGACTAAATTTAGATGTCAGTCTGTCTTGGCATTCGGTTTCAGCATTTGTTCCTGAGTTGCGCACTCATCACTTATGTATGTTTTCCGAAGATTTTTACTTCAGTAATATCCCCCATAAAGTAGCTCTTAGGTTACACCAAGTAATTCTTCAGACAGTGGTTGAATGATACTGTTCTACTCCTAACATTTAGCATATTTATTCATGTACTTATTAAAACTCTTGTTTCCAAAATCTTGCAGTGCTGTAACACACATTTTCCCTATTATATTCTTCTAAGTTTATTAGAGCTTGATTTTAGCACTTCTGTTTATACAGGCCTTTGGCATTCTAAGCTTCTCATTCTAGTCTTTCTTTCATTTTCATTTCTTCTGTTTCTTTGTCTTTGCCATAGTTTCATTTTGGAGACTGATATTTTTTCTAGTATTTTAAAAACTTTTCTCCTGTGGTTTCTTATACCAACACAGAGTTTTTTCCTCTGCCTTCTCTAACAAATACTAGATTACATATTAGTTTCACTGAAAGATAATATGAGCTATCAGTTGAGAAAATAAACTTACAGGTTGGAAAAATTGTCACGGGACAAAACCTACCAACGTATTTTAATTATTGTGCTCATTTGGTTTAGCTGTCACTCATGTCATATATAATCTCATGAATTATTGAGTTGGGTTTTGGTTGAAGTAAGTTGCTTATTTTCCCAGAAATTTAAGGCTTACTCAAAAACTAAGTCATACAAGAGAAAAGTCAGTTCTGTCATACCAATATATTACGTTAGCTTTAAAATCCAGTTATTGCTTCACTTTCATGGAAGAATTTATGCGCTATGTTTTGGAAGTACTTACTGGTAGGATTTTTTTCCCCACAATTTAATGATATTTTATGATGAGTTGCCACATGCTATGATTTATTAGCTTATATTGAGAGTCTTGATTTAGTGTACAATTAGGTCTTTGACAAAAGGTTTGCATTGCAATACAGATAACAGCTAGCTAATGAAATATTTGGAATACTGCTTTATATGGCTCAAAAAAAGAGACTATCATATGTGATTTTTAAAATTCTACTTATAATCTATCTCAGCGTTACTCAGTTACAAATTAAAATCATTTATTTGTCTTTTAATTTTTTCTTAATAAAGTTCCTGAAGGCCTTCTGTAAACCTAGTAGTGGAGGCTTCTGGTTTTATTACTTACATTACTGATACCCAACATTTAATTTAATTCGGGTATTTCACACAAATGTTTCTCATACATGGCACACGTATCCTCATTATATTAGTCCAATTTTTAGTGAATTTTAAGGACCAACCACTGAAGATAAATATACCATTGAAGGTAAATGTATTTATCTTCAATAGAGAGGTATAGGAAGATAACTCTCTGTTGAAGATAAATATATTTAGGTTTCTGAATTAGATATAGTTGACTTGTGGTTCAGTAGAAAATAAAACCTGGATTCAAGTCTTTGGTTCTGCCTTAACTAGATCAGGACAGATCACTTAAAACCTTCTTGTTGATTTAGCTTTTACATTTACAAAGCAAAGACATACTATGTTTCAACCATGCCTTTTCCTAGATATTTTTCTGAAGTATTATGGGGAACAACTACCTCAGATAACTTTTTTAAATTACTGTCTATGCTGTTACAGTTGTCCTAGTTTTTCCCTGTTTGCCCCGCTCCGCCCAGCCTACCCCACCTTCCAGTCAGTCCCCGCACTGTTGGCCATGTCCATGGGTCCTTCATGTATGTTCTTTGACTAATCCCTTCACCTTCTTTCAGTCAGTCCCAAACCCCCTCCAACTCTCTTACCGCTGTCAGTCTGTTCCACAATTCTATTTTGCTCATTAGTTTAATAAGCGAAATCAAATGGTATCTGTCTTTCATTGCTTGGCTTATTTCATTTAGCATAATAGTCTCCAGTTCCATC
Organism: Anoura caudifer; assembly: GCA_004027475.1. Classification (NCBI taxonomy): domain Eukaryota; kingdom Metazoa; phylum Chordata; class Mammalia; order Chiroptera; family Phyllostomidae; genus Anoura; species Anoura caudifer. Next base: position 52,788 of record PVKU01001596.1, read on the forward strand.
TATACTGTCACAAAAGTAGGAATTCCTTCTTTTTTTCTGCTGTGTAGTATTCCATTGTGTAAATGGACCACAGTTTTTTAACCCACTCATCTACTGATGGGCACTTAGGCTGTTTCCAACTCTTGGTTATTGTAAATAGTGCTGCTATGAACATAGATGAGCATAAGTTCTTTTAAATTGGTTTCTCAGGATTCTTAGGGCATATTCCCAGCAGTGGAATTGTTAGGTCAAAAGGCCGTTCCATTTTTAATTTTTTGAGGAAATTCCATACTATTTTCCACAGTGGCTGCACCAGTCTGCATTCCCACCAACAGTGCACTAAGTTTCCCTTTTCTCCACATCCTTGCCAGCACTTGTCTGTTGATTTATTAGTGATAGCCATTTTGGCAGGTGTGAAGTGTATCTCATTGTGGTTTTAATTTGCATCTTTCTAATGGCTAGTGATGTCGAGCATTTTTTCATATGTCTGTAGACCATCTATCTATATGTCCTCCTTGGAGAAGTGTCCGTTCAGGTCCTTTGCCCATATTTTAATTGGATTGTTTGTCTTTCTGGTGTTGAGTTGTATGAGTTCTTTATATATTTTGGAGATTAAACCCTTGTCCAATGTATCATTGGCAAATATCTTCTCCCATACAGTCAGTACCCTTTTCATGTTGGTGGTGGGGTTTTTTGTTGTGCAAGAGCTATTTAATTTGATGTAGTCCCATTTGTTTATTTTTTCCTTTATTTCCCTTGTCCTGGGAGACATATCAGCAAAAATATTGCTACATGAGATAGCTAAAATTTTACTGTTGATGTTTTCTACTAGGATTTTTATGGTATCATGACTTACATATAAGTCTTTTATCCATTTTTCGTTTATTCTGGTACATAGTATGAGTTGGTGGTCTAGTTTCATTTTTTTGCATGTATAGTCTAGTTCATCCAACAACAATTTTTGAAGACACTATCTCTACTCCATTGTATCCTTGTACCCCCTTTGTCAAATGTTAATTGACCATAGAGACATGGGTTTATGTCTGGGCTCTCTATCCTGTTCCATTGATCCATGTGTCTGTTCTTATGCTAGTACCAGATTGTTTTGATTACAGTGGCCTTGTAATACAGTTTGATATCAGGTATTGTGATCCCGCCAACTTTGTTCATCTTCCTCAAGATTGCTGAGACTATTTGGGGTCTTTTTTGGTTCCATATAAATTTTTAGAGTATTTGTTCTAGATCCGTGAAATATGCCATTGGCATTTTAGTACAAATTGCACTAAGTTTATAGATTGCTTTGGGTAGTATGGACATTTTAATGATGTTAATTCTTCCAGTCCATGAATGTGGTATATGCTTCCATTTATTTGTATCTTCCTCAATTTCTTTCTTCAGTGTTCCATAGTTTTGAGTACAGGTCTTTTGCCTCCTTAGTTAAATTTATTCCTAAATACTTCATTTATTTATTTTTTTGTTGCAATAGTAAATGGGATTTTTTTAAGTTTCTCTTTCTGATAGTTCATTGTTGGTGTACAAAAATGCCATCGATTTCTGAATATTGACTTTTTATCCACTACTTTGCTGAATTCACTTTTTGGTGGAGTCTATAGGGTTCTCTTTGTATACACACTATCATGTTGTCTGCAAATAATGACAGTTTTACTTCCTCCTTTCCAATTTGGATGACTTTTATTTTTATTTCTTGTCTGATCACTGTGACTAGAACTTCCAGTACTATAGTGAATAAGAGTGGTGAAAGCAGAAACTCTTGTCTTGTTCCTGATCTTAAGGGAATGCTTTTATAGTTTTTATCCAATGCATGTGATGTTCTCAGTAGGTGTTTGTATATGGTTTTTATCAGATAACTTTTTTAAAGTTAATGTACATACAAAATTTTAAAAATCATATTCCACTTTTATGCTTTTAAAGCCAGATAGTTTCTTGTCTTCTTGGTTGTTTCCAGGATTATGACACATAACTTGCTTTTTGGCCTCAAACCTAAAAGTAGGCGGTAATAAGATACTAGATAATATCTTACTTGGTAGGCCCCCCCAAAAAGTAATGAGCATAGTTTTGTTGGCTTTAAAAATAAAAATCAGTTATTTTACCAGCAAAAATAGATTTATTCCAGAACAGCAAAGAATTGCGATTTGGGACATGCAAGCTATGGTAAAAGCCATAGGTAAGTGCAACAACAAAAAAGAGATGGAGAGAGAGAGAGAAAGGAATGCTATTTTATGGAGAAAAAAGAGGAAGTTGGGGGGTTGTTTTCAACTTGATTATTTTGAATGAAAGTTCATTGGAAAAATGAGAGTTCAGGAAAATGAAGATTTCTTATTGGCCAGGTTCCTGAGGTATTCATTTGTTTGTTCATCTTTTCCTGTTGGGGCCTATAATTGATGATTCTTTTCCTGTTAATTCTTCTTCCTGTTAATTGTAATTGACATCAAGTGGTACAGTGTCAGAGCTCCTTCTTCTTGCCTCTTGATTTCATTTTAATTGAGGTTTTTCTTTAATCTTGGTTTTAAATAAGTACAAAAGTTGTTTTAGATCTCTCATTTTAAATATAAAAATGCAGCTTTCTCAGGAAAAGAGCCTCAAAATATTATATATTTTAAAAATATTATATCTTTGAGCAAATACTGCATGCACACATTTCAAAAAGTACAAGAGAGCCCTAGCCAGGTGGCTCAGTTGGTTGTAGCATCATCCCTATACCTAAAGGTCAGTTTGATTCCTGATCAGGGCACATACCTAGGTTGTGGGTTTGATCCCTGGTTGGGGTGCATATGGGAGGCATCCAGCGATGCTTCTCTCTCTCATTGATGTGTATGTGTTTCTTTCTTTCTCTCTTCCTCTCTCACAAATCAATAAACATATCCTTGGGTGAGGATTTAAAAAAACAAAAGGTACAAGAAAGTATGTTTAAAATGAAAATTTCCTATTCCTGTCCTTCAGCCACCCACATTTCTTGCACAGAGGCAACCACTGTTTCTTGTTTAAAATATTCTTGTTTTCTTCTTTCAAACTATAGTCCACAGAAAACTCAAAATTTCACAAACATAGCTATGGATGTTCTTTATGAGGGCATACTATTATGGTAGAGTCTAATTTGTGTTTTCATTAAAAATTAGCATTCTGGAATATGACATACTTAAGAATTTAAAGTTATAATGATGTATTTAAGCTCAGAAGTTTCTTACTTCAAAAATTGCAGATCAGGTACTGAAAAAGGATAAACAGTCTTCTACTTATATTCCATTATCTGATACTTAAGTGTGGAAATCCTGCTGGTTTGTAGTTTAACAAAGTGGTCCCATAATTAAAGGTAGTTTGGAAAAATCCATCTAGGGTAGCTTATTTACTGGCCACACGAGAAGGTGGATGTGAGGAATTCCATTGTGGATTACAGTGAGGTGAGAGAATCTGTATATTTTGCTTATTCTCTGTCTACATGAGCAAGATTTGTTGACTTGACTGGGGTTGGAGGCTCTGCTTCCAAAGCAATCATTCACTCATTTGGCTGCAAGTTGGTACTAGTCTGGATCCCATATTGGCCTTTCCATAGAGTTACTTGAGTATCCTCACCATGTGCTGGCTGGTTCCAGAGTGAGCAATCCAGGAGACTAAGGTGGAAGTTAGAATATCTATTTGACCTATTTTCAGAAGTCAGCACACTTCTGCAATGTCTTATTGGTCACACAGGTCAGCTCTCATCAGCATGGGAGAGCATTGTAGAAAGGCTGGAATAAATCTAATAGATTTAAAGATCATTGGGGATTTTCTTAGAAGGTGGTTGTGATAACCTCCCAACCATATTCTCCCTTGCCCCCCAATTTAAATAAGAATTGGATCAGTATTCTTACATTCTTAAATGTAAGAATGTTTGTGGTGATTTCAAGGTGAATTCATGCAAAAGAAGCCTAAGGCTTCCAGATTGCTATAATTTATGAACTGCTCAGGAAAGTGCTTGTTTGATTGTCAAGTGTTTTGCAGTAATTTATTTTTTATTATGTTTGTGTAACGAGAAGAAAACTCACATAAACTGGGATGTATAAAGATACTAAAGCTAGCTTCCTCTTAGAAATTGTAGGATATATTTTCTAGCTTTAATGTGGTGAAATCTCGTATACCTCATTTATAGATCTTACTTAAACTTTACCCTAACTATTGGGTCCAGGTGTCTTTCAGAAATCTGAGTGAATGTGGGTATCTTTCATTTACAAAATAATGAATTCTGACTATAATCAGAAATTTAAGGTGCTGACATGTTTATGCTGCTGGAATAGTATGGAAGAATAAGGCTGCCACTATATGATGAAACTGAGAAAAAATTGCCTCTGTGTTATGTTTGAAGATGATCTTTAGAGGAGTAACAAATTTAAGTCTGGTTGGGAGGGGGCAGGGAGATTTATGGACCAGATGTCTGTTTAGTTTTAAATGTGTCATATCCAAGTGAAATATCAGCTAGATTTGGAGGAGTAGGTCAGGAAAGAGATATAAATTTGAGATTTAGCACCATATATATGATATTTAAAGACTTAGGACTAGGTGAGAAAACGTTGAAAAGAAAAACCAGTCCTAGAGCAAACCCTGAGGTACTCCATCTTTTAGAATACAAGTGAAGAGGCAGACCATTAAAAGAAAGTAGAAGATAGAAGAAAACCATGAGAATGTGTCATGGAGGCCTAAAGAAGATGCCTCTTTCAGGTGGAAGAGAGTGACCAGCTTTTTCTAATATTACATAAGAGGTTGTTATACTAAGATACTATACTAAGACAATAATGTTTGGCCACATTGATGGTAATTAGTGACCTGGACAATTGAACTTCAAGAAATTGTTTAGGATTAGGGTGGGTTAAAAAGTGAATTAGAGGTGAGAAAAATAGAGACAGAAAAAGAAGGCCTACTGGATCAAGAAATTTTGCTTTTAATAGAACAGAGAAGTTAGGTCATATGTGTGTGGGAGGGGTTTATAAAGGTGAGTGATACTAGAGTACATGTGTTCATGAATATGATACAGTAGAAAAGGAGAAATTGATTATTCAGGAGAGAGAAGAGCTCATCAAAGGTGACTTCTTGAAAAGACAAGAGTAGTTGGAATTTATTGCCTAAGTGAGGAGCAGAGGTGCCTTTTCCAGTTCAATAGGAGGAAAACTGTATAGACTTGGTAGGGAAATATGAGGGAACTTCTCTCTAATTGAATGCAGTAGATCTTCAACTAAGAGTGCCATGGGTAAGAAAATAGGTCTGTTACAGGTTTGAAGAGAGAAAAGTGGAATGAAAAGTTAACTTGGAGACTGGGAAAGCAGACTTTTTAAGGACAGAAGTGTCTTCAGACAGTGTTAAGTATCCTTCATGTTTATAGTTGTGAATTTAAAGTGGAACTAGCCAGTCCTATTCTCTCATTTCCCTCCCCCTTATTTCTGAATAATAAGCTGCTCTGATGCAGGCATGCAAACAGGGAATAATAGTTCAGTTCAACCACAGTTGGGGTTTTGCCAGCTAAATGTACAATAATAGAGGGAGAGAGGAATGAAGAGTTGGAGTTATTGAACAGGAGTGGTTAACATCGGGCCTGAGGAAAACAAAGTTGATAGTGAAAAATGGTGAGAACAACAGATTGAAGAACCCAATGAGGTAAAAGAATATTGCATTTGGAGGTAGTAAAGTGAACTGGAGGGTCAGGAGGTATGATTCAGAGACTGGAACTTTAATAATTGATATTTTTTATTAAGATTTGGAGTAGGTGCAGTTACTGATGATGGCCAGGTCCTGAGTGTGACCATGGGAGTGGGTATTGGAGGGTGAAGAAGTTAAGAAACAACGAGGTCGGGTATTAGGTGAGTAACCCCCAGACTCTGAAGGCTGAGAGGGAAGACTGGGGTAGGAATGGGAAAGAGTGCTGGTGGCAGTTGTCGTTGCCCAGCTCAGTGCAGTGGTGTGTCAAAGAGCTTAGGTATTTAAAGAGGCAGGAAAGTAGTTTGGATGTGCTCATTGGACCTCTTCAACATCCCTCCCTTTCTATCTGGCTTAAAGTGCAGGGGTGTGAGGTGGAACCCCTCATTGAGAAAGGTGCAAGAAAGTGGTGTCATGAGATTTTAACTAAGATAAATAGGTGAAGAGGATATTTACTGAAGAGCTTGAAGTTATAGGGGTGTTAGTTGATTAACTTATTGGTACACCAGTCTTTTGTATTTTAATATAGTAAGTATTAAAGTATACTGTTTTATTATGTGAGTTACATAAATTTTTGTCGTATAGTAATATGTTAAACCCTGTAAAACTTGTGAAATTCAGAATGTCTTTTATGGGAGGGGGAAATGTGAAAAGAGAAATACATAGTAGTTAAAAAATCCAAACGTCTGGTATTATCCCTTAGGAATAGTATTGACTGTAATGATTATGTCCCCAGCCTTGCCTACAGACTGTTTAATCCATATACAGTACTTGCTCACATAGCTACCATATATAACATTGAGCAACACTATTTCTAGAGGAAAATGTATTCAGTTTTTCATTTTGGGGTGTCAGAAACATTTCATCTCCTCTTGTTGTCCTGGAATAAAAGTTTCTCTCCTTAATTTATCATTACCACCATTAAAGTGAGACTTCCCTGCTTCTAAGCTACTGGTAGGGCTATAGTTCTGTGGAGTAAAGGGAGTTATTGTTAGAAGTGAGAATAGAGTCTGGATGAAAAAGAGAGCAGTTTCAGGGAGTCAGGGGTTAAGGAGCTGCCTGAGGAATAGTTTAGTCTTTTAAAGGCTCCCTGTTCCTAATCATAAAAGAAGCACAAAATGTCTTTAGAGCTTATGATCTCTTAGTATTAATAAAGATATAGAAATAAATAAATGAGCAATGTATTCTATGCTTGATTTTTTTCACTTGTACTTTTAAAGAAATATTCACATCATTTACTCAACAAATATTTAATTTCTGCTAGATACCTGGGACAGTGCTTGTAGCTAGGAATATGAAGGCAGATTTTGTTCAGAAGCTCAGAGTCTATGAAGAGAAATAGGTCTAAGTTGAGTTGACAATCAAGTACTACAGGAATGTAGAGGGAAAAGCATTTAACTACTTGGGATAGTTAGAGATAGCTTGGCAGAATTGGACCTTGACATATGAGAGATAGTTATTTGTATTCAAAAATATTTGAGTAATTACCTTGAACTAGGTAGAATACTGGCTGTTAAAAAACAATGATGACATACAAGACAAGAGTTTTGTCCTCAAGTGAGGAATATCAGTAAGTAAGTAATCTCAGGTGTGTGGTAAATGACATAACTGGGAAGCTCAGGGACAGAGCTTGAATAAGCATATTGGGGAAGAGAGGATCTAATTCTCTGGCAAGAGAGAGGACTTAAAAAGACTTTTGAGAGATGTTATCTAAACCAAATCGTAAAATATGGGTTGGAGGACAAAATAGTACAATAAGGTGGTCAGTACACAAGAGTCCAAGTGGTTAGAGTATAGCCGGAATGGTTGGGTGGCCATTGGTAAAGTTGGAGAGGTATTTAGGGCTCAGGTCAGAAAAGACCTTATCTGTGGTGCTAATGAGCTTTGTCTTGTATTTTGTCACCTGTGAAAGCTTTGAAAGATGGAAAATACTAATCTTGAAGGATCTTTCTAGAAGCTGGGAATTATGGATTTTTTTTGTTAAGTATAGCTTAGTGCTGGGTTGCTTTTTTGTTGCTGTTGTTTTTGTTAATGTAAAAGTAGTACTGATCACTGTTGAAAATCTAAACACTGAAAAATGTGCCACTCAATTCTGCTACTCCCTAGAAGAAACAGCACTTAAGTTTCTTGAGTATTTTTTAAAACGTTTGAAGCAGCATAATGTTCTTAATACCAGAATAGTGTTAGACAAAACATAATTTCAAAAGAAGTAGTTCGGGACCATAGTGGGTAGGGTGGGAATCAACCCTGATAGCTTCCAGGCAAATAAGATTTGATATAGGCTGCATAAAATAAATGGTAGATAAATCCAGCCCACTTGTTTTACCGCTGCATAGGAGACTTTTTTAAAAAAAGACTTTTGTGCTTTCTGTTGTAAAAGAATGAGTATCAAAAGAGACCATAGGAGATCTCTTTTCTATGAAATTCCCAAATATTTTATTGAGCCAATCTATTTCAGATAAATAGCAGACCTTCTTTGGGAAAAGATTAAAGAAGTGCCTTTATCATATTCTGTTAGGTGCAGACTAGTTTGAGATCAAGATGCTTATTGATTGTTTGTGTTTGTTGAGTAAGGTATTTCAAATGTGAAAAAATTTGATCCAGTTCATAGGAAATCTTATATTTTGCCTCTGTAAAAGCTACGTCACACTTCAGATAATTCTACTCAATCCTGGAGGTCTTCCATTTTCTTTTAAAGTATATTTTATTGATTTTGCTATTAACAGTTGTCCCATTTTTTTCTCCCTTTTATTTCCCTCCATGCTGCATCACCCACCCCCCCACCCCCACCTTAGTTCATGTCCATGGGTCATACATACAAGTTCTTTAACTTCTACATTTCCCATACTATTCTAACCCTCCCCCTGTCTATTTTCTACCTACCATCTATGCTACTTATTCTCTGTACCTTTTCCCCCATTATCCCCCTCCCTCTCTCCACTGATAATCCTCCATGCGATCTCCATTTCTGTAATTCTGTTCCCACTCTAGTTGTTGGCTTAGTTTTTGTTTTTGTTTTAGGTTCAGTTGTTGATAGTTGTGAGTTTGTTGTCATTTTACTGTTCATGGTTTTGATCATCTTCTTTTTCTTATATAAGTCCTTTTAACATTTCATGTAATAAGGGCTTGGTGATGATGAACTCTTAACTTGACCTTATCTGGGAAGCACTTTATCTGCCCTTCCATCATAAATAATGGCTTTGCTGGATGGAGTAATCTTGGATGAAGGTCCCTCCCTTACGTGACTTCGAATACTTCTTTCTAGCCCCCTCTTGCCTGTAAAGTATATTTTGAGAAATCAGCTGACAGTCTTATGGGAATTCCTTTATAGGTAACTGTCTCCTTTTCTCTTGCTGCTTTTAGGATTCTCTCCTTATCTTTAATCTTGGGTAATGTACTTATGATGTGCCTTGGTGTGTGCTTCCTTGGGTCCAGCTTCTTGGGGACTCTCTGGGCTTCCTAGACTTCGTGGAAGACTATTTCCTTTGCCAGATTGGAGAAGTTCTCCATTATTTTTTAAAATAATTTTCACCTTCTTCCTCTTCCTCTTCTCCTTCTGGAACACCTATGATTTGGATGTTGGAATGTTTAAAGTTGTCCCAGAGGTTCCTAAACCTCTCCTCATTCCTTTGAATTCTTTTTTTTTTAACATCTTTTATTGTTGTTCGAGTATAGCTTTCTGCCTTTTCCCACCACCCCTTCCCACCACCCCACTCCTCCCTACCTCCCTCCCCTGTTTCCACCCCCTCTTGTTATTGTCCATGTGTCCTTTATAATAGTTCCTGCAAATCCTTCACCCTTTTCCCCTATAATCCCTTCCTCTCTCCCCTCTGGTCACTGTTAGCCTGTTCTCAATTTTAGTGTCCTTGGTTATATTTTCCTTGCTTGTTCATTTTGTTGATTAGGTTCCTGTTAAAGGTAAGATCATATGGTATTTGTCTTTCACCACCTGGCTTATTTCGCTTAGCATAATGCTCTCCAGTTCCATCCATGCTGTCACAAAGGGTAGGAGCTCCTTCTTTCTTTCTGCTGCATAGAATTCCATTGTGTAAATATACCATAGTTTCTTGATCCATTCATTTATTGATGGGCACTTAGGTTGCTTCTAGTTCCTGGCTGTTGTAAATTGTGCTGCTATGAACATTGGGGTGCATAAGTTCTTTTTGATTGGTGTTTCATGTTTCTTAGGATACAATCCTAGCAGTGGAATTGCCGGGTCAAAAGGCAGTTCCATTTTTAGTTTAGTTTTCTGAGGAAATTCCATACTGTTTTCCATAGTGCTTACACTGGTCTGCAATCCCACCAACAGTGCACTAGTGTCCCCTTTTCTCCTCAACCTTTCCAGCATTTGTTTTTTGTTGCTTTGTTTATGATGGCCATTCTCCCATCCAAGTACTAACCAGGCCCGACCCTGCTTAGCTTCCGAGATCAGATGAGATCGGGCGCGTTCAGGATGGTATGGCTGTTATGACGGCCATTCTCAATGGTGTGAAGTGGTATCTCACTGTGGTTTTAATTTGCATCTTGCTGATAGCTAGCAATACTGAGCACCTTTTCATATGTCTTTAGACCCTCTGTATGTCCTCCCTGGAGAAGTGTCTGTTCAAGTCCTTTGCCCATTTTCTAATTGGGTTGCTTGTTTTCTTAGAGTGGAGTCGTGTGAGTTCTTTATATATTTTGGAGGTCAAACCCTCGTCTGAGGTATCATTGGAAAATATGTTTTCTGTATGGTTGGTTCTCTTTTCATTTTAATGCTGTTTTCTTTAGCTGTGCAGAAGCTTTTTAGTTTGATGAGATCCCATTTATTTATTCTTTTCTTTATGTCCCTTGCTCCAGGGGACATATCAGTGAAAATATTGCTGCATGGAATGTCTGAGATTTTCCTGCCCTTGTTCTCCTCTAGGACGTTAATGGTGCCATGACTTATGTTTAAATCTTTATCCACCTTAAATTTATTTTTCTGTATGGTGTAAGTTGGCACTTGAGTTTCATTTTTTTGCATGTAGCTGTCTAGCTCTCCCAACACCATTTGTTGAAGAGTCTATTTTTACTCCATTTTGTGCTGCTGCCTCCTTTGTCAAATATTAATTGACCATAGAGACTTGGGCTTATTTCCGGGCTCTCTGTTCTGTTCCACTGGTCTTGTCTGTTTTTATGCCAGTACCAGGCTGTTTTGATTACAGTGGCCTTGTAATACTGTTTGATATCAGGTATTGTGATCCCTCCTACTTTGCTCTTCTTTCTCAAAATTGCTGCAGCTATTCAGGGTTGTTTATGGTTCCATGTAAACTTTTGAAGTGTTTGTTCTATGTCTGTGAAATATGCCATTGGTACTTAATAGGTATTGCATTGAATCTGTAAATTGCTTTGGGTAATATGGACATTTGGATGATGTTGGTTATTCCAATCCATGAACGTGGTATATGTGTCCATTTGTTTGTGTTTCCTTAATTTCTTTCTTCAGTGTTGTGTGGTTTTCTGAATACAGGTCTTTTACCTCCTTGGTTAGGTTTATTCCTAGGTATTTTATTTTTCCTGTTGCTACATCAAATGGGATTTTTTGCCTGATTTCTGTTTCTGATGTTTCATTGTTGGTATACAAAAATGCCTTTGATTTTTGAATATTGACTTTGTATCCCGCTGTTTTGCCAAATTCATGTATGAGGTCAAGCAGGTTTTTTGTGGAGTCTATAGGATTTTCTATGTACACTATCATGTCATCTACAAACAATGACAGTTTTGTTTCCTCTTTTCCAATTTGGATGCCTTTTATTGCCTTTCTTGTCTGATTGCTGTGGCTAGGACTTCTAATACTATGTGGAATAGAAGTTGTGAAACTGGACAATCTTGTCTTGTTCCTGATCTTAGTGGGAAAGATTTTAGTTTTTGCCCATTGAGTATGATATTGGCTGTAGGTCTCTCATATATGAACTTCATTATGTTGAGGAATGCTCCCTCTATTCCCACTTGCTTAGTATTTTTATCATTAATGGATTCTGTACCTTATCAAATGCTTTTTCCTGCATCCATTGATATGATCATGTGATTTTTGCCTTGCTTTTGTTTATGTGATGTAGTATGTTCATTGATTTGTGAATATTGTGCTGTCCTGGCATCCCTGGGATGAATCCCACTTGGTCATGGTGTATGATCTTTTTAATGTATTGATGGATGCAGTTTGCCAATATTTTGTTGAGGATTCTAGCATCTATGTTCATCAGCAATATTGGCCTGAAGTTTTCTTTGTTGTGTCTTTATCTGGTTTTGGGATTAGGATGATGCTAGCTTCATAAAAAGAGTTTGGGAGTCTTCCATCATCTTGGATTTTTTGGAATAGTCTGTGAAGGATAGGGGTTAGCTTTTCCTTAAATGCTTTATAGAATTCTCCTGTGAAACCATTCAGTCCAGAGCTTTTGTGTGTTGAGAGTTTTTTGATTACTGCTTCAATTTTGTCTACTGTTACTGATCTGTTCAGTCTTTCTGCTGCTTCTTCATTGAGTTTTAGAAGATTATATTTTTCTAGAAATCTGTCCATTTCATCCAGGTTTTCAAATTTCTTGGCATACAGCTCTTCATAGTAATTTCTTACAATCTTTTGTATTTCTGTGGTATCAGCTGTAATCTCTCCTTTTTCATTTCTGATTGTGTTTATTCCGGTCCTCTTTTTTTCTTCATGAGTCTGCTTTAAAGGCTTGTCAATTGTATCTTTTCAAAGAACCAGCTCCTAGATTTATTGATCCTTAGAATTGTGCTTTTAGTCTCTATGTCATTTAATTCTGCTCTGATCTTGGTTATGTCCTTCCTTCTGCTTGCTCTGGGCTGTCTTTGTTGTTGTTCTTTGAGTTCTTGTAGGCATAGGGTTAAGTTGTTTGAGATGTTTCTGTCTTTTTTAGGTAGGGCTGTATCACTATGAACTTCCCTCTGAGGACTGCCTTTACTGTATCCCATAAGTTTTGGGTTGTTTTGAGTTCATTTTCATTTGTTTCCAGAAACTTTTTGATTTTTTTCTTGATCTCATTCTTAACCCATTCATTGTTTAATAGCATGCTATTCAATCTCCATGAGTTTGAGTGTTTGGGTTTTTTTCCTTGAGGTTGATTTCTCGTTTCAGTCCCCTGTGGTCAGAGAAAATGCTTGATATGATTTTAACTTTCTTGAATTTGTTGAGACTAGTTTTGTGTCCTATCATGTGGTCTATCTTTGAAAATGTTCTATGTGCATTTGAAAAGAATGTGTATGATGTGGACACCGGCTAGCAGTGTCCGCATCATTATGGATAAAATAAAACATACACACAGACTACTGAGTCTGGTGGAGGAAAAAGGACAACAGCATGGCTTTTCTCTCAAGGGGAGCAAAAGCTGTGGCCTCCGCCATAACAGGCCTTTGTTTTATATCTCCTCACATTATTAGATGGTCCTCACTCACCATCCCCAGGTTACAACAAAGGGAGCCAGTGCCCTTCATCACATCACAGAAGAAGGATATTAGCAAATGAAAAGGCGGAAGTGGTTGAGCCGGTTACACTAGTCCCTGCAAGGTTTAGCACTTGCAGAATGAGGGAGTTTTTGCAAAAAGCAAGCTTCAAAACAGCTTAGATATATTGCAAATCTGATTACCCACAAGAGAACCTATCTCTGGGTATGGTTCCTATGCATCTCTGAGTGGGAGCTGGGCCCACACCATGCAGAAGGGATGAAAGGCTGTGTATATATATCCATTAAGTTCATTTGATCTAGAACATTGTTAATTGCTGCAATGTCTTTGTTGATATTTTCTTAGAAAGATCTATCCATTTTTGACAGTGGGGTGTTGAAATCTCCTACTATAATTGTGTTGCTATCAATATCTTTCTTGAAATCCTCGAAGATTTTCTTTATGTATTTGGGTGCTCCTATGTTGGGTGCATATATTTACAATGTTTATATCCTCTTGATGGATTCTTCCCTTGAGTATTATGAAGTGACCTTCTGGGTTTCTTTTCATGGCCCCTTTTTGGAAGTCTGTTTTGTCTATATGAGAATTGCTACCCTGGATTATTTTTTTCCTGTCTGCTTGAAAAATTTGTTTTCCAGCCCTTTACATTCAGTCTGTGTAGGTCTTTCGTCCTGAGGTGGTCTCTTGGAGGCAGCTTATGTGTGGGTTGTGATTTCTTATCCATTCAGCCATCTATGTCTTTTGATTGGAGTATTTAATCTGTTTACATTTAAGGTTATTATTGATAGGTACTTATTCATTGCCATTTTTTCATACCTGTGTTCCCCTCTCTCTCACTCTTTTCCTTCCTTTTCTTAAAGCAGTCCCTTTAGCATCTCTTGCAGAGTTGGTTTGGTGGAGGTGTATTCTTTTAGACTTCTTTTGTCTGGGAAGCTCCTTATTTGGCCTTCCATCTTAACTGAGAGCTTTGCTGGGTAAAGTAGCCTTGGTGGCAGGCCTCTGGTTCTCATTACTTGGAATATTTCTTGCCATTCACTTCTGGCTTTGAGCGTTTCCATTGAGAAGTCAGCTGCTAACCTTATCGGGGCTTCCTTGTATGTTACTTCCTGTTTTTCCCTTGCTGCCTTTAAGATTCTCTCTTTGCCTTGGAATTTTGCCATTTTAATTATGTGTCTTGAAGTGGGCCTCTTTGGGTTCCTCTTGATTGGGACTCTCTGTGTTTCCTGGATTTGTGTGATTTTTATCTCATCAAATTAGGGAAGTTTTCCATCATTACTTTTTCAAACGGGTTTTCTATCCCTTGCTCTTCTTCTTCTGATATCCCTGTTATACAGATATTATTATGTTTCATGTTTTCCTGCATTTCTCTTAACCCCTCTTTGTTCTTTCTGAGCCTCTTTTCCTTTTCTTGCTCTTTCTGGGTGTTTTTTTCTACCTTGTTCTCCAGCTCGCTGATCCGATCCTCTGCTTTATCGAGCCTGCTTTTCATTCCTTCCACTGTGTTCTTCAGTTCAGAAATTGATTTTTCATTTCCTCTTGGCCCTTGTTGATAGTTTCTATTTCCTTTTTCATGTTGATACAGTTTGCAGTGAGTTCATTGTAGTTTCCCTTTAGTTTTTTGTAATTCTCTGTGAGCTCATTGAGCTTCCTGATAACCATTCCTTTGAACTCAGTAAGTATCTCATAGTCGACTTGCCTCTACTTCAGTTAGCATTCTTTCTGGGGCTTCCTCCTTTCCTTTCATTTCGGGATTGTTTCTTTGTCTTCCCATTGTTTGTGAGACTCTTCTTGTTAGCCTCAGCTTCTTAAATTGATCTGTTCTGGCTCCCTGGCTTTATGGTGTGAACTTCTGTGGTAGAATACCTGCGAGATTCAGTGGTGCAGTCTCCTTCATCTCCTGAGTTCACAGATTTTGGGCTGTCATTTATGTTGGCTCTCTGTATGTCTTTGGGTTTTGATTGTTGTTGAGTCTTTCTTTGGTGGGTCCTTCCCTTCAGCTGGTTAACTGAGGGTCACTCCATCCACCATGTCTTGTATTCTGCTGTGCAGGTGTAGACAGGTTGTGTTGAAGCTGATTCTTCTTTGTGTACGAGGTTTTGAGGCTTCTCTCTCACTTTTGTTCAGTTGTTTGTTCTGGGTAATTTCTCCACCATCTAGTTGTTCTTCCAGATAGGACCTGGGTTGAGGTTAGTGTGGCTTCCACTTTCTCCTTCACCTTTTTCTGTTGTTATCTGTTGGTGGTTCCTTTGTTGGTGGGTTTCCTCTTCCAGCAGGTGTACTGGTGAACACAGCTTCCACCTACTCTTTTTTGTGATCAGTTGGAGGGGGAAGGCAAAATGGTTTAAGACAGAGGGAGTGTATTTTATGATATTTAAAGTACCAACCAATAGAGAAGAGATAGGAGATCCTTTTGCTATGTGTTAAATCCTTTTGCTATAGTGTTAAATGTGATATTTCACGCAATTAGCCTCTTTTTAGAAAGGGTGGAAAAAAGATGAGACTCTTGTTAGGGGCGGGAAGGATTGTGAGTTAGATCTAGAAAGCAGTGAGCTTGTGGGAGGTCAGATTATGAGGTAACATGAGAGAAAAGGATAAAAAGTAGGTGTAGTATGCGAGAGAATAGAGTTGACCACCACAGCAGTAAAGTTCAGGAAACAGTGAAGTGAGCTAAGATTCGGGAGGGGTGCTGTGTAGTATTTACAATTATATGGAACAGCAATTATTTACAATAGTAATGGAGCAACAATCATATGACAGAATCTATGTGATCTGAATAACAAGAATAGGAAGTACAGGACCTAGAGTAGTGTGCTATTGGAACATAAGTGAAGTGAAAGATGGAAAATTAAAAATACACTATGAAAGAGAACAAGGGAAACCAGTCAAACAATGCAATTTAACAAACTACAGGAAGAAGACTAAACAGAAAGAAGAGAAATACAAAAATGTTAATAAAATAAAGATATAAGAATAATGCAAAAATAGTAATAATTCAAATATATAATAACTTGCAAGTTCTCTAGGGTAGCAAAGTAAAATTTGTCTCACCATCTCAGTTGTTGGGATGACCTCTCTTGGGGTCTAACTCTGGTCTTTTCACAGCTCCAGATTTTATTGTTTCACATGTGCAATTAAAAAAAAAAAAAAGGAAGGAAGGAGGAAGGGGAAAAAAAAGAAGGAAAGAAAGGAAGAAAGAATTTTTTTAAAAAAGCATTCTGCTGGCTTTAAACTGGCCAAGCCAGTTCTGCTGGTCTTCCAGGCTGCAGCAGGCTTGAGGAGGGATTGGTTTCGCTTTTCTCCCTTCCTAAGCCACACTCTTCACAGTTGCCCAGCTTCCAGACCAGTTCCTCAGTTCACTGTCAGGCCCGGAGTGCCCTTCTGCACCCAGCTTACACCTTCAGTCCACCAGTTGTCCTGTCCTTGAGGTGCACCACTTAGCGGCAACCCACACACCACCTTCTCGTTCTTTGCTGTTCTGGATGCTAGGGACTCAGCACCACTTCAGGGTAGTTCAGCCCTGTCACTGAGTTAAATCTTTCTGGAGATTGCTGACTCCCTGAGGCCTGCTGTTCTCCTGTGTGGGGGCATCTCCGCCTTTCTCTTAGAGAGCCAGTCAGTCCTGCAGGGCCCTGGGCACAGGGGGCTGGGTGGGAGGTGCCTCTGGGCAGCAGGAGGTGCCTCAGGTGCGCTCTGTCCCAGGGCTGTGGGCCTGAGCACTTGGCCTCTGCTGCTGGGGCGGGACAGGCAGCCTTCAGGCCTGGGATTGGGTGCGCACCTCCTGGGCTCTAGGTGTGAGCGTACAGCTGGGCTGGGGTTAGGGGTGCAGGAGGCGGGGGTGGCTGTTGCAGGAGAATTCCCCAACTGCTGGGTGCCTCTTTTTTCTCTTTTTCTTTTTGAAAAAAATGCTCCTATCCAAGCCTTCAGCTCCAAACAAGCACCTGGCCTCTCACATAGCCCCACTCTCCAACCAGACCAGGGACTGACTGGGTCAGGGTCCATCACAGCCCAACTCTCCCTAGCCAGCATCCACAGTCTCAGTGGGTGCACACAGCCCCTGTGTGTTTGCCACTTCGTCTTTATCCCCCTTCACCCCCCGTGACTTGAAGCACCCAGATCCCTCCCGGTGCTGCTCAAACCTTGTTTAGCAGGGGACAGAGCAGTTGACCTGGCACTCTCCCTAGAATCCTGTGGCAGACCTGATGGGCACTGGTCCTAGGGCTGCAGCCGCTCTGGTCCCTCCACGCTGGTCCCAGGGACCTTATTGTCCTGAAGCACTCTCCTTACTATCTGATTTTTCAATGTCCTCTACAATTTTTGGTCTCCAGTCTTCATATATGCTGGGATACCATTGGCTGTTTCCTGTGTCCCTCAGAAGGCCGTATAGGTGTGTCACCCGTGCACAGGGAGAAGTGGACTCTGCTCCTACCTGTGTTGCCACCATCTTCCCCTCTATCATTCTTTTGAATTCCTGTTTCTTCATTCTTTTTGGGTTGAATGTTTATTTCTTCCTTCTGCTCCACATTGTTGATTTGAGTCCTGATTTCTTTCTCTTCACCGTTGGTTCCCTGTACATTTTGCTTTATATCCATTTGCATAGCTTTCATTTTCCCCTCTATTTTGCAACCATACTCAGCCATTTCTGTGAGCATCCTGATTATTAGTGTTTTGAACTCCGTATCTCATAGGTAGGCTATCTCTTCCTTGCTTAGTTCTTTTTCTGGAGTTTTGATCTATTCTTTCATTTGGGCTGTATTTCTTTGTCTTGGTGCACCTGTTATGTTGTAAGGGGCAGAGCCTTAGGTATTCACCAGGGTAGGGATACCCAGGTTGCATTGTGGCATTGTATTTGGGGGCAGGGTCAGAGAGGGCACAACAGCGCATGCTTACTGGCTTTCAGTCACTTCCCCTGCTACCCACAAGCAAATTGAGCCCTTCTGGTGATAATTACTGGGTGGGTAGGCTTGTATATGTTCTAGCACCCTGTGGGTCTCTCCAATGAACTCTCCTGTGAGTCTGGGAGTTTCTCCAGCTACTGCAACCTCCACAGGTTTTTACAGCCAGAGGTTCTGAGGCTTTCTTTTCCTGTACTGGAACCCTAGGTTATGCAGTCTGTCTTGCTCCCCAGTTGTTCCTCCCTGTTTGTCTGCATGCAAATGAGGGACCATCCTGGTCCAGCGGCCACTGCCTTGTCTGCCCTGGTCCTCTAGCCACCACCTTGCTGTGCATCCTCTCCACCCCGGCTCCCCATATCTGCCCCCACCCCTCCTACCAGCTTGGGTGAATATTTCTTCTTTAACTCCTTGGTTGTTGGTTTTCATACAATTCGATTTTCTGGCAGTTCTGGTTGTGTTTTGTTTTTAAATTCATTGTTGTCCTTCTTTTGGCTGTGAGAGGAGACAGTTTATCTACATATGCCTCCATCTTGGCCGTAAGTTAATTGAATCTTGGAAGTCTTGGTAAATAAAGTTTAAAAAGTGTTACAGAGTAAATATGAAGTTTTAGGTTTAAAACATTAATCTGTATTGAAAGAAGGAATTACATTTATTAGTTTCCTTAAGTATTTGAACTTTTTTATTAGTCAACTCATTCTCCTAATCTTAAAATGGATCTATATATTAGGTAATATTGAGGGTAGTCCAAGTTGACCCAGAAGTTTCTGATTTGATTTACAAAGTCTAGTCAGTCTAGGTAGATTTTTTTCCTTTTAATGAATGTTTGGATTGTTTTGCCTGTAATAGCAAACATTTATATTCAGATATCCAGAAGTGAAATAATTTTGTAGTCTATGCTTTACCTTATATGTTTAAAATTCAACATAAAGCAAGGGAGAGGGAAGACGATCAAAAAGAAATAAAATGGTAGAGAATTAGGCCCGTATCACTTGGAGTTGGTATATAGGATGTTGAAAAAGTGATTATTTTCATTTTGAGGGAAGAATTTGTGGATGTTTGTATGAGAATAAAAGTCTTGACCCAAGGATTTTTAAAGAAACATCAATTGGTTGCCTCCCGTACACACTCCAGGTTCATATAACTAGGTTCAATGTAACCTAGTTATATGCCCTGACCTGAGACCAAACTTGCAGCATTTTTTAATTTTTTTTCTGGAAGAAAGACTTTAAAAAAAAAACTCAAATAAACTGTGTGCTCCTCTTTCTTACATTCACAATGATATCATAAACATTTGGTACTATTTTAGTGACCTTATGTCACTGAGCTTTTTAATGCTAAAATGTCATCATTATGAATAGGTTTTATAAGTTTGTACTACAGATTGTACCTTTGGGAACAATTTTATCACTGTTTTTGGTTTTCTAAAGATCAAAGTTTAAAACATTAAACAAGACATGCTTTAAAAACCATAGGCAAGCATAAAATCTTGTTTTAAACATTTAGTTTTTAAAAATTGATCAGAAATCTTTTTCCCCATGGAAAGTATAGTTTAAAACATCAGATGCACTAATACTGGAATTTTACCAGGTTAGGGCATGTTAAGAATTAACATATTGTTTTTCCTTTACTTATACACAAGTATTTGAATATTTTATTAATTGGATAAAATGGTCACCAAAGGTAGATTTTGATTTTTTTTATTAACAACATAGTTAATGAGTAACTAACTGTGTTGTCAAAATTGCCAACATAACACCAAGTAAAACAAAATTAAATTCCTTTAGAGTATGAAATTTAGTGTTTTTTTCTGTCGTCATATTTCCCAATTGGAAAAAGTCTTGGGCCATTAAATTTAACTATAAATTAGTAGTGTGCATCGAATTCTGATTATTTCTACTGTTAAGTAGGAATTAGAGACTAGTCCTGTTAATTTTTGTGGATCTTGCTCTAATTGTGCATCCTTCCTTATTTGAAACAACTTTGTTTTTCATTGTCTGTAAGATGAAGTCTAAATTGTTTAAGCTGACAGGCAAAATGGAAATACATTCCTGCCCTGAAAAATCCTTAAATATCTTTCAAGGCTAGTTCTGTTGCTACTCTCTCTCTTAAATCTTTCTGAATACCTTGCTGGAATGATCTAATCTCATCCTTTGTCACATGTGTCTTTGTACTAAAGTTTTTGTTGTAAATGTTCTCTACTTGTATAACTTGATGTCTTACTCATTTTTATATCATCTACATTGTACATTCAACAAAATGTATTGAATGCTTATTGTGCACCAAGCACTGTTCCGGGTGTGAAGGAAATAGCTGTGCGCAAGAATCAATCTAGATTCCTGTCCTCAGAGAATTTTTATTTCAATTTAGGAAACAGTGATGAGGGAGACAGAAAACTAACATAGATAGAACCTTTCAGATCCTAAACGATTTTACAACAAAACAAATACAATGTGATGGAAAAGTTTGAGGATGTAAGGGTGGTACCAGTGTAAATAGTGATCATGCAAGTTCTCTTTAAGTATGTGATGTGACTGCCAAGACCTGAACTATAGGATGGAGCAGTCATTTGAAGATTTGGGGCAGAGTCCTTAGGCTGAAGGAAAGGCAGTGAATAGACATGATTATAAGAAAGAAGGAAGAGAGGGAGAGGCAGGAGACGAGAGTGGGAGTGAGAGCAGGAGCTAGATTATGCAGTCTTGTAAACCAAGGTAAGGAAATTTATTCTAATTTAATTGGAAAGCTAGTGAATGATTTGAAGATTTCAAGGGCTCATTTGGGTGCACCCATATAATCTGCCTATTTTAAAGTCAACCAATTAACCTTAATTACATCTGCCAAGTCCTTTTTGCTCTGTAATGTAGCGTATTCACTACAGTAACACCAGGACATATTTAACCTAATACATATTTAACATACAGGAGCAGTAAAACAGAATTAACTTAGACAGAGTAGCCATTATTGGGTTATTCACAGTTTTTCTTATTTCTTTTGCCTTTACTGATGTGTCTATTACCAGACATTACCTTGTATTTGCCACATCTCCAAAGTCTGCTTCTCTTTAGTTATTTAGCTAAATTAAAATAAAGGTGTCTCCTGCATTTAAAGAGATTTTGTTGTAGATATGTTCCAGAGAGATCTGTGGTTTTTTACTGATAAAAATTTCTGGGTAAAGGGTATTTATTGTGGATTTCAAATAGACATTTGAAAGCTGTTTGAGTTTTCTTATTTTCACTTATTCTGATTGTTAATAATACATTCATTCAGTATGTATTTATTGAGCATCTACCACTACAGCTGTAATCAGCAGGATGATGGTAATGAACATGTAACTTCTTTTAAAGTATATTTTATTGATTATGTTTTTACAGTTGTTCCTATTTTTCCCCCTCTGTCCCTCTCTGCCCAGTACCTCCATTCCCTCCAGCATTCCTATCCCCATAGTTCATGTCCATGGGCTGTACATATAAGTTCTTTGGTTTTTCCATTTCCTGTACTGTTCTTAACATCTCCCTGCCTACTTTGTACCTACCAATTATGCATCCCAATCCCTGCACCTCTTCCCTTTTCTCCCCTCTCCCATCTGATAACCCTCCACATGACTTCTATACCTATGATTCTGTTCCTGTTCTATTGTTTGCTTAGTTTGTTTTTTAGTTTTGTTTTTGTTTTTAGGTTCAGTTGTTGATAGTTGTGAGTTTTCATTTTACTGCTCATAGTTTGGGTCATCTTCTTTTTCTTAGATAATTCCCTTTAATATTTCATGTAATAAGGGCTTGGTGATGATGAACTCCTTTAACTTGATCTTATCTGGGAAGCACTTTATCTGCCCTTCCATTCTAAATGATAGCTTTGCTGGATAGAGTAATCTTGGTTGCTGATCCTTGCTTTTTATCACTTTGAATACTTCTTTCCGGTTCCTTCTTGCCTGCAGGGTTTCTTTTAAGAAATCAGTCAAGAGTCTTATGGGAACTCCTTTGTAGGTACAACTCTGCTTTTCTCTTGCTGCTTTTAAGATTCTCTTTGTCTTTAACATTTAGCATTTTAATTATGATGTATCTTGGTGTGGTCTTTTTTGAGTCCAACTTGTTTGGATCTCTTCGTGCTTTCTGAATTTGCATTACCTATTCCTTCACCAAATAGGGAAGTTTTCTTTCATTATTTTTTCAAATAAATTTTCAATTTCTTGTTCTTCTCTTTCTGGCATCCCTATGATTCGGGTGTTGGCATATTTCAAGATGTCCCAGAGTCTTATACTATCCTTGTGTTTTTGAATTCTTGTTTCTTCATTCTGTTCTGGTTGAATGTTTATTTCTTCCTTATGTTCCAAATCATTAATTTGAATCCTGGCTTCCTTTCCTTCACTGTTGGTTCCCTATAGATTTTTCTTTATTTCACTTAGTGTAACCTTCATTTATTCCTTTATCTTGTTGCTGTACTCAGTGAGCTCATTGAGCATCTTGATCACCAGTGTTTTGAACTCTGCATCTGATAGGTTGGCTGTCTCCATTTCATTTAGCTCTTTCCCTGGGATTTTGTTCTGTTCTTTCATTTGGACCATATTTCTTTGTCTCTTAAATTTGGCAGCCTCCCTGTTTTTTTCTCTGTGTTGCGTAGAGCTGCTTTGACTTACTGTAAAAGGCACCTGTAAATTGTGTGGGGCGGAGCCTTAGTTAATCACCAGGGTAGGCAACCTGCTTCACTGCTCTGTGGCTCTTTGTGGAGAGAGGGCCCAGAGAAGGGACTGTGCTACTGCTTGACTCCTGGGGATTTGCCTGGCACTTACCCCATTTCTAATCACTTCACCCACTCCCAATATGCGATAGCTGCCCTTCCAGTTGTTGCCCTGGTGCTAAATCCCAGAGTGGGTGGGTTTTCATATGTTTTAAGACAGTGTGGGCCCTTTTAGCATAGTTTCCTGAAAATCTAGCAGTTTCCTCTGCCTCCCCAACCCCCCACTAGTTTTTACAGGTAGAAGTTATGGGGATTTATCTTCCCAGCAATGGAACCTTGGGCTGTGTGATCTGGCCTGGGGCTGGGACCACTTGCTCCCAAGGCATCTCTCCCGATTTTTATCCATCACAGGTGAATGTGGGACCGCCCATGCCCATTCTGCAGCTGCCACTGCCTCCCCTCTCTATCTCTGTGTCTCTGCCCCTCCTACCCATCTGATTGAATGTGGCTTCTTTAAATCCTTGGTTGTGGGAGTTCCATGCAGTTCAATTTTCTGACAGTTCTTAGTGGTACTTGTTTTGAGATTTAGTTGTAATTCTTTTTGTGGTTGCACAAGGAGGTGAAGTGTGTCTACCTATGCCTCCATTTTGCCTGGAAATGAACAAGTAACTTTTTTGAGGCATGAGGCTTTGAAGAAGTCAAGCTGCTTTGGGAGAGAACATACTTAGAGGTAACTTAGTGTAGGTAGGTGCTCATGAGACCTGGAGGGTAAGGCAGTTTGATCAACATTCATTTAGGAGTCAGACTCCCACTTCACTGTTGTGTGGATTGGCTAAGTATTAAATTTTATTTAGTGTTGATTCTATGTGTGTGTGAATAGTTATCTTTTTTTAAATCTCTACAGAAGTTTAATTAGGGTTAAATGATATTATATATATTTGCCTAACATAATCTCTGCTACTGGTTTAGAAGGAGATTTATCATGAAACTAATGAAGTTCAACGCACCTTATTGCATGGGCCTGTCCGAGGTCCTTCTGCAGAAGCCCTAGCAATTTTGATTAATTTTCTTTAAAGAAGACTCCCCCACAATTTTTATATGCTCCTGGCCCCCACAAAATCTGAATTTGTCTTTGGCCACAGGTTAGATTAGAAATAAATGTTAATTTCTCTTGTTCAAATGTTGTGATTTCAAATTGTACCCAATTTAGAAGTACTTAACATTTGAAAAGAAACACAAAATAATATGTATTAGGTTGTGGAATTTTTATGAAATTTAGAAAAGGTTAAATTTCTATAATCCCACACCCAGAGTGGACACTTGATATTTTGGTTATCTCTTTCTGGCCCTCCTCAATGACCATATATATTTCGCTTTTTTAAAAAGCAAGCTACTCAGTATCATTAAGCATATATTCTGCATTTTCAGCTAATATTACATGAATTATATAATTACATATCATACTGGGTTGACCAAAAAGTCCCTATGTTTTTTTTTCCATAAAATAAAAGACTCATTTTTCATTTCACCAATAACTTTATTGATTTGGATATTTTGAGTATGTCCACTACCTCCCATGTGGTATAACAATGATTGTTCTCAATTAATGTCTCAATTTGATTGCTGTCAACTTCAGCTGTTCTACCCAACAGTGGAGCATCATCTAGTGAGAAATCTCCAGCACAGAACTTTGCCAACCACTTTTGACACATTTGATCATTCACAGCATCTTCTCCATACAGTGCACAAATCTTTTTAAAAAAATTTTAGTTGTGTTTTTACCTTTCTTGAAGTAATAAAGCATAATATGCCAAAAAAGTTGCTTATTTTTTCCATTTTCAATATTAAAATGGCTATATAAAAATTAACCAATTTTGATAAGTTTTTTTTTAATGCAGGCTGAAATGATAGCTATCACAATACAAGCTAACAAAAGTGTTTCAAGTGAAGTTAAAGACAACTAAGCACTACTAGAGCTATCTCCTGAAAAAAACAAATGAACTTTTCGGCCAACCCAATAAAATTATCTTTTGTGACATTATTTTTGTTTGTTTAAGTTGACTTTTTATTTAGATTCTGTATGTAAGTGATACCATGCAGTATTTGTCTTCTTCTGTCTGGCTTATTTTACTTAATGTAATGCCCTCAAGGTCCATCCATGTTATTGCAAATGATAGGGTTCCCATTTTTCTCAGGGTTATTATGAATAATACTGCAATGAATATGGGATTCAGAAGCCTCTTCCATATTCCAAGAAGTAGAAGTTTTAGATCATGTGTACTTCTGTTTTCAATTTTTGAGGAACCTTCATACTGTTTTCCATAGTTGCTGCACCAATTTACATCTCCACCAGCAGTGCACAAGGGTTCCCTTTTTACTATGTTATCTCCAATGCCTGTTATCTCATGTCTTTTTCATGACAGCCACTTATCGTTGTGGTTTGATGTGCATTTTCCTGATAGTGATGTTGAGCACCTTTTTGTGTAAGTATTGGTTATTTGGGTATCTTTGGAAAAATGTCTGTTCGGTTCCTCTGCCCACTTTTAAACCAGATTTTTAAAAAAAATTTGTCTATTGAGTTAAGTAAGTTCTTATATGTATTTTGACTATATGGGCTCCTCAGCAGATATATGGTTTGCAGATATTTTCTCTCATTCAGTAAGTTGACTTTCATTTTGTTAATGGTTTCTTTTGCTGTGCAGAAGCTATTTGTTTTGATGTAGTCACACTTGTTTATTTTTGCTTCTGCTGCCTTTGTCTTGGTGTCGAATCCAAAAAATCATTGCCAACATTAATGTCAGGGAGGCTACCCACCGTGTTTTCTTCTAGGAGTTTTATGATTTCAGGTCTTAAATTTAGGTCTTTAGTCTATTTTGAGTTGGTTTTTGTGCATTATGGAAGCTAGGGGCCAAGTTTGCATGTGTCTGTCCAGTATCCCAACACCATTTATTGAAGAGGCTATCCTTTCCCCATTGTGTATTATATGTGGTGCTTTGTGCTTCTCAATCCTAGCAGCGTATACCAATGCCTGGGCCTCATCCTCAGAGATTCTGACTTAATGGTCTTTGAAGAAAACTCCTCAAGCTCATAAAGTGATTCTACTGTGCAGCTATATAATCTCAGAAACTTGGTCTCAAGGCTGTGTTCCATTTTTTTTTTTTCACGTACAAGGGTCCAGGGTTTTTATTTAAAGCATTTCATTTCCTCTGTCAAAAGTTATATTTTGCTATCAAATTCATTATTCAGCCTTGGCTCTAATATTATTTCCTGAGGGTACCTGCATTGAATGCCCTTTGGATATTAATTTTGTCATTCCCAAATTAATATTTGATGAACACCTATTATGTAAAAAATATTATGATATGCACCATGAGACATTCAAGATAAAATCAAATGTGATTCTTCCCTCAATATTCTTATAGCCAGGAATGGGGAAGGAGATACAAAATGGTGGTGGGAACAAGGGAAGAAAGATAGTGGATTGATGCTAGGTGTGATGGTAGAGTACTTCATGGAAATGTGTGTTTAGGCTGAACCTTGATTTGGATCAACAGAGCAATTAATAATCTGTTACTTTAAAAAAGCATTTCTTATTTTATAATTGTAGTTCACAGTAGAGATTTGATCCTGGTAAATAAAATAAGCTACCAGATAGTTATTCTCATTCTACAGATGTAAGAGTAGCCAAGTCTTAGGTGACATATCTGGAGTCATAGAGCAACAAAATGAAAGATTCAGAACTTTGAACCTACGTCTTTTCTTTCCATACACTAGAGCCTTGTACTCTATGACATTAATGTGTGTTTCATGTGCTTGTTGAGTTGGCTCTGACTCCTGGTGACCCTGTGAATGAGTGATGTTCACAATGCCCTGTCCTCACCAGCCCTGCCCAGCTCAAGTAGACTGAGACCTATGGCTTCTTGAACGGAGTCAGTCCATCCCATGTTTGCTCTTCCTCTTTTCCTACTGCCTTCTGTTTTTCCAGCATTTTTGTCTTTTTCCAAAGAACTCTGCCTTCTAATTGTATGCCCAAAGTAGGATCCATTTTGTCATTTTTGCCTTCTGTGATATTTCAGGTTTAATTTGTTCTAGGACTCAATGTGCTGTAGGATCACATTGGAGTGAAGTCAGAAAGCTCTACCTTTAAGATGAGTTTTAGAAATGACTAATTGTTTAGTTAGATTGGACATTACTAAGATATATGTACTGAAGCAGTTGAAGATAAAGTTATAGTGAGGTACGCAGAATAATGGCTCCCAAAGGATGACCATTTCCTAATCCCCAGAACCTGTGAATGTGTTAGATTATATAACAAAGGGGAATTCAGATTGAAGATGAAATTAAGGTTGTCAATAAGGTACCCTGAAAATAGGGAGATTATCCTGGATTGTTGAGGTACACCAATGTAACCTTCTTCAAAGTGAGTCTTTGAAAATGGAATAGGAAAGCAGAAGAACGAAGAGTCAAAGAAAAAGATAGTGATGGTAGAAGCAAGGTCAGAGTGCTGCACGTTGAGGAGGACTCAATAAAGCTTTGGCAGTTGGAGGAAGAAGGTTTTTAACCAAGGAATGTAGTCGATATCTAGAAGCTGGGAAGGGCTAGAAAACAGATTCTTCCTTAGAGCCTCCAGAAAGGTATGGAACCCTTTAGATACCTTGATTTTAGCTCATCGAGACCTATTTTGGACTTCTGAATGAGAAAACTGTAAAGTAGTAAGTTTTGTGGTTTTAAACCGCTAAAGTTGTGGTAATTTGTTATGGCAGCCATAGGAAGCTTAATACATGTATGATGACTAATTAGCATGTCATTCAGGCCCTCCATTGTTAAACTCCACCCTATCTCAGTTCCACTGTCCAGGAGTGGAAAGCTATGAAATGTTCTTGAGCAGGGGTGTAAAAAACTATTTTGATGTTTGCTGATTGGAGAGGAGAAGGATTAGAGGGAGAAAAACTAATTAAGATTCTGTTATTAGTGCTAGAAATACTTCTTTTGAGTAACTTTTGTCCCTGGAGGTAACACAGAACACACAGGTAAATCTTGTTTGTAGATTTGAGTATATCTCCCACTTAGTTTATGCATCATGAAAAATCCCATTGTCATTGCAACATTTCAGCTCTTTCCCATTTCCCATGAAAAATATAGAAAAGATGGGAGAACTGGTCTTCACAACCAATTTGGCCTTGGAAATCTGACCCATTTTATTCTCTTAAGCTTTTTCATCATACCATAATCCAGAATAACTCTAAAGACTAGAAGGTTTGTAAGTAAATCTGAACTTTATTTGATGACTCAGCTCCTGGAGAACTACAATTTATATTACCCTGTGCTTTTTAATGCATAATTTTTATTTTTAAAGAAAACTTTTGTTGGTCTCTTTGTAGGCATAAATATATTCTATTCTATATCTGAGTTGTACATTAAAGAAGTAAGTATTGACAAAGCACAAGATTTAAGACAAGTGAAAGAAGCACTAATTTTAATTCATTTTATATATTAGTTGATATTGTTGCTCACATTCCTCTCAGTTTTTAAAATTTTCTTAAATTAGGCCAAACATGTCTATAATAAAATGAATGCAAGATTTAAGACATTGAGAATCCTGTTAAACCCTATTTAGCCATTAAACTTTTTTTTTAAGAGCGTTACTCTAAATGAACCATTAAACTTGTTAAGCTGCTGAAAGTTCAGAAGTTTGGTTTGGTTTTTTTTTTTTTAGGATTTTATTTATTCATTTTTAGACAGAGGGGAAGGGAAGGAGAAAGAGAGGGAGAGAAATATCAACGTGTGGTTGCCTCTTGCACACCCTGTACTGCGGACCTGGCCCACAGCCCAGGCCTGTGCCCTGACTGGGAATTGAACTGGCAGCACTTTGGTTCACAGGCCAGCGCTCAGTCCACTGAGCTATACCAGTCAGGGCCAGAAGTTTTTTGTTTTATTTTTAAGGTGGGCTGTATGTTCATATTTATACATTTATTTATGAACATATGCTAAAAAAAGTCAAGCTGATCATAATGAACCACAAATATTTGAAGTCAGGGGCATGTTTGTCCATGCTGTCTTACAATTTATTTCTGTTTTTAATTTTTTCTTTTTTTAATTTTATTTTAATTATTTTTCAAATACAGTTTTCTGTCTTTTACTCCCATCCCAGCCCACCCCCAACCCTCCCCATGTCCCTCCCATTTCCACCCCCACCTTGTTTTTGTACATGTGTCCTTTATACTTGTTCATGTAAACCCTTCCCCTTTTTCCCTGAAATTCCCTCCCCTCTCCCCTCTGGTCACTGTCTGTATTTAATTTTGATGAGAAAATATTTTAATCTTACTGTATATGTACTGTATATGATAATATAATCTTTTAATTAAATAGGGATGGCAGGAGATTTATTCTGAGATATGCGGAAACCTAGTAGTACAAATTAATGTTCCAGTGATGTCCGTTGTGTTCAAATTTGGCCCAATACATTTTGACTGTATATATTTTTAATTAAAGTTTTAAAAATATCTAAATGTATTTTAAAAATTAAATTCAAATCAAAGCTTTGCAGAATCCCTGAGGAACTAGTTTGAAAATCTTACTGAATAATTCAGTTGGCAACATTGTAAAATGTAAAGTTTTTAGATTGGCTTACTTTTAGATTTTAATTATAGTGATTAATGAAATGTAATAGTCATAGGTTTCTTCAAAATTTTGTCATTTGACTCACTAAGTTCTACAATAAATGTAGTAAAAGCCTAGACAATATCTAGGCTGGTTTACTAAATAATAGCTTGAATCATAGTCTGATTCAAGAGTAAGAGAGTTGTTTCTGAGGGTACTAAGAAGCTATTTTTAGGAACTTCTATAATGTATTCTTTGTTTTGAAGCGTACTTTTTCTTTCCAGAAAGGAAGGGTACTTTTCCTAGGCTTTATGAGAAATTGTCTGTCTGCATTTGTCACAAATAGTCAATGACTATATAAATAATTTAGTCCTGTTTAATGAATCATGCACTTTGAGTAAGAGTATCTGGAAAGCCTTTTGTAAAACTAAGTCACCCTGACAAATGGGATATATTTAAGATAGAACCAAATCGATTCACATGTTTCCTTTATTTCAAACATGAAGGAAAATTGTATCTAAACATATTTAAACATTTAATATATAATCTTTCTAATTACTGTAGTATATGGGCAGTTCATTTGCTAATGCAACAAATACTTAGGGAGTATTTGCTGTATGTCAGGCATTATCATATAGAGACAAAGAAAAAAAGATATTCAAAAACATAATGAAAAACAGAAATCACTCCATAACTCTACCTTCCAAGGATAACCACTATGTATACATTGTTGTGTGTATATGTATGAGCATTATGCTGTATGTCTATTACTTTTCTAATTTAAAAATTTTTAATAAATTGGAATTGCTCCAAATGTACTGTGTCAACATAAACATCCAGACCTGTAGAGAATTTTTATGAGTTTATTAGATCCAAACTGATGATAATTGCAGATAAGCAAAATCTCAACAGATTGAGGAAATGCTTCGCAGAATGGCAGTGTGGCAACTTATTTTATATAGGAGAATAAAAGGAGATATAAAGAGGGTTACACAAAATCCACTGGTGGTAGATTAAAGGGGCTGGCAAAAGCAAAGCAGGTGGAGCTCTGGGGGAATGTCTGGGATTGGCTAAAAGGACAAAATAGAGAAACACATCTTTTACATTAATGGTACAGGATAGCTAATAATTAACATTTACAGCACTAAGAGGTGGTTTGGGAGGAGGAAGATAACAATGAGGGGTTCTGTGCCTTCACATTCTGATGGTTGTGACGCGAGAGGTCTGGAAAAGAGTACTTTGACCTTTCAAAGGTATATTAGATGGAAAAAAATCCCACAAGAAAACAAAAATATAGGCTCACGTATGGCAAAGATTGACCTTTGTCAAGGAAACCGTGGGCCTAGGAGGAGACTACCAGCTGTAAACTGCTTTTAGTAGGAACTTTTATGTTCAGAGCATCCTATGTGGTTACTGTTGGTTGCAGAGTTTATAAGGACCACCATGCAAGCCTCCCCGAGCTTGTAACCCCTTTTTCATGCACAGATGTTTAATAATAACTTGCTTCTTTTCATGCTAGTAATTTTAAAAATTAAGAAAAGATTATAGTTAATTCATTTAAAGACCTGAAGTAAAGTATCCGTTTAAATTTGAAATAGATCATGGAAACCAATTTTCTCCATATTTAAACCAGAACTTAAATCCACTTTAAGTTTTTGGCAATTTGGATTTTGTCTAATTAATAAAAATTAGTAATTTAAGATTTACTTGGTTGATTCAAATGAAATGTAGACTCTGCATTAAAATATTAAATTTAAGTTTCAGATTCATTGTAGCCAGTAGCATGTGCTGTGTCAGGGACTACTCTAAATACTGCTTCATATATTTTCCTCTGTTCCTTACTTCTCCTGTTTTACAGAGGACATTGAAGCACTGAGCCTGTAACTGACTGAAATTACTAGTAAGTGACAGGAGCAAAGATTCCACCCAGACAGTGACTCCATGATTCGGCTATGCTGCCATCATAGCTTTTCTGGTAACTGTATTTTTAATTCAAACATAGTTTGAGTGATTACCTAACAAATCAGTGATTTTTAATGTAATTTTTTGCTGTAATACATTCTTTTTATCTATGCTGCAACCATGTAAAAATTAGCCAATGAGTTGTAATTTATTACCCCCCAACCTCCAGCATCTCACGCTAATCTTTCCACCATGTGGACCTCCCCCACCCCATCCTATTATGCACATCAGCTTCCTTAAGCTTAGGTGGGTTGCCTGGGGGTTGGGGTGGTGAGGGCATATCCACAAGCTTTAGTGCAAGTTAGGGCTCAGCTGCGTGTGCAGCAGGGCGGGACCCTGTGTCCTGCTGCCCAGTGCAGAGTGCAGGCTGCGGGTCGGGAAACAGAGCGTGAAGCAGCTGTGTAATCCTCTGGATCCGGACCGGGGTGCTCCCCATTCCCCTCGGCGACCCTCCGATTGGCTGCGCACAGGCACACGTGACCGACATGTGGCTATATTGGCGCAACCCGCCTCGGTGTCACTGGAGGCGGAATGGAGGTGCTGCCGGGCTCGGAAATGGGGTAGGTGCTGGAGCCACAATGGCCGGCTTGCTGCAGAGGGCAGGGGAGACTATTTTTCCTTGTACTGTCTGAAAACTGGTGGTTTTTCTTTGGCTCAGGGTTCACCGCCACATGCCAAACGTGGAGGCAGGGGCGTCTCCCTCCCTCCCCCCTTCTACTGCAGCACAGGAGATGGATTTCCTGTGCTTCTGATCCTGGGTTTTTGACAGAAGAGGAAGAAGGGGGGAGGGGTCGGAGTGTTGAAGGGAGGCTGGTGAGAAAGAGCTATTTTTGAAGCTAAAAGGTTTGTTTTGTTTTTATAATGCCTCTTGACAAAGTAGAGCGGAATAGCAGTATCTAAGGAAACGGGTAGAAGACAACAAAGAATGGAGCATATTCATGACCAAGAGCAAAAGCTCTAACCCATTGAAAGGCCTTTTTTCTGGGGACACATGCAGTGGTAGCCAAAAGGGGGGGATACAAAGCTGCTGCTGATGGCTGATGTGAACTAGTGGAAAGGGTTACTTCGGAGTAGAGGAAGAAGAGGAGGCAGGTATTGCAGAGCTTGAGGATGGTTTTGGTTGAGTGGTGAAATTTTGGTCACCAGAAGTGCATGCTTTTGCACAACATCTAAATGAACTAACTCCTTGTGAATAGGGTGGCAGAAAGATACCAGCGTCTTTGTTAGTTACAAGGCACAGTGGTAGTGGCTTTTGCAGATGACTGCAGCAGTGCTCTTCTCCCTGTTAGGCTGAAAAGACAACTGCAGAGGAATAAGAAACTATGCAGCAGTGCTGGTGGTAGAAGTCCATTACAAGAAGCCATAGTTTATCATTGCAACCTGAATAGGAGAAAAAATTATTTGATTTTTTTTAAGTAAAAAAAAAATACGAAGCTATGAATGTTTTCACAGTGGAATGTACCAGATACTTTGATTCTACGTC
Organism: Anoura caudifer; assembly: GCA_004027475.1. Classification (NCBI taxonomy): domain Eukaryota; kingdom Metazoa; phylum Chordata; class Mammalia; order Chiroptera; family Phyllostomidae; genus Anoura; species Anoura caudifer. Next base: position 85,494 of record PVKU01001596.1, read on the forward strand.
TCAAAAGAGATGCTCAAATTCTTTGCTTAAACATAAATCTTGTAGGAAATCTTAAATTACATATGAAGCAGTGGATCTTTTCCTTTGTTAGTATACCTTTATGTCTTTAATTAGGTTATTCAAGAGTAAATCACTTTATTATGTCAATTTCTTTGTGAAAAATTATAGTGATGAATTTTTCATAGGATTAATATTTAAGATCTATACTTATTAAATAATTTTCTATTACTCTTTGGTTACTTTTAGATATCATTGAATAAAGTCTACTGGCAAATATTCTAAATTAAGGCACCATAGCTTTTCTTCTAGATGTATTTCTGTTTAGTGAATACTCGTAAGATATACTCTTGATGTAACGTGTTTTCATTGTAGTTAATTTTTTTTTGGCTTTACTTGAATGTCTAAAAACATGTTTTGGGATTGATGTGGTTTTAAATGCATTATCTTCATAATGATTTATGGTAGCCAGCCTGCCACACCTCCCTACTCCCTGAACAGGATGGATGCACTGGCTTTTGTAAAGCCCTCCAGGATCAGTGACAGTATCTCTTAAGTAGTGCTTACCTAACAGAAAGCCTGGAGAGAGTCTATGATTTTGTTCCAGTGATATTTTTTTTAAGATAGTAAGACTTGGTCTTGAGTAAATAAGAACCATAAACTTTTTACTACAGTGCATTTACACAATGAAAATACTCTGCAGCAGAAAGAAAGAACTCCTACCCTCTGTGATAGCATGGATGGACCTGGAGAGCATTAACCTGAGTGAAATAAGCCAGGCAATGAAAGGGAAATAACCATATGATCTCACCTATAAGTGGAACCTAATCAACAAAACAAATAAGTAAGCAAAACAGAAACCTTAAAGAACAAACTGACAGTACCCAGAGGGAAGGGGGGAGAGGGATTATGGGGGAACATATGTGAAAATTCATCAAGGAACATGTATAAAAGACAAATGGACAAATCCAAAGGGGTTAGATAGGTTCAAGGGTGGGAGGCAGGGATAGGTGAGGTGGGGGGCTGAGGCAGGTGAAAATGGAGACAACTGTACCTGAACAACAATAAAATAAAAAAAAAAGAATTTTAAATTCTCATAGGTAAAATCATCAGAGTATTATTGCTTTACCCAGATTAGCAGTTAACTTAGTGTTGTTGCACTTCTCTCCTAGGTATTATTGTCAATTTCTTTAATGCCTTACATACATGTAATAATCCTGACAGACACATAAATGCAGATGGTAGTCAAAGATAATTATTTTAAAAAGTATTTTATTCATGGGAACATCAGTACAAACTATTATTTAACCAATTTAGCATTATCTTTGATACTGCTAAATGGGTGATCATTTTATGTATTAAGAATCTAATTACCAATGAAAATAAATGTTACAAGTAAAACACAGGAAAAAAACAAACTTTTTGATGATAAATTAAAGCAATTTTATTCTTTTAAAAAATATTTCTGCTTTAAGAATTATTTATCATGTATGTCCTTAAGATCTCTTTTTAAAATGTGATGGAAACTATAGCTAGAATTAAAGATGTCACATTAAAATTCCAAATGAAATGCACGTCATTTCTTTGAACCCTGATTAGTATACTCTTTCAGAGTTTATGATTCTTATTTTTACATATATTATCTCATTTTACTATTTAAACAGCTCAGCATTGCATTATTTCCATTTTAAATGTTAGAGTACTTCTAATTAGGTATGTTGTGATTTTATCCAAGGTCATTTATTGTATAGGATGTAAGAAACTTAAATGGTCTATTTAATTTTAACTCTATATGACTATTTTAAATAATGTCTCTTAGTAACACACAAAATAGTATATAACAAATTATTTGAACACCAATATAAATCACTGACAAATCATCAAACAAAAAAAATTAACTTGGTTATGAATTTTTAACCGTAGTATAAGAATGCTTTGTAAAATACTTGGTAGCCAAACAAATGGAGAGGCAGCAGTTTTTGTAATGACATTCATAACATATTTTTTTAGATCATCTTATTAATCATATGCACACTTACAAATAAAACAGCATTAGTTTGAGGTATTTTTAAGAATTAAATAAGAAATAAAGAACTAAAATAAGAAAAGTTGAATTATTTTCCCATTATAGTATGAGCTACCTAATTATAAGACTAAACTATTGGCTTTAGTGGTCTTTGAAATTATTCAGAACTATTGGCTTTTTAGCGGTCTTTGAAAGTATTCATTGTTAGTTGATATGGCCAGAATTGAGCTAGTAAGGAATTAAATACTTAATTATTTAAGTATGCCTGTGAACTGAATCAAGGCTATTTATTGGTGCTTTTATGCATAAATTGTTTTGTGGATTTTTTATTCTACCATTTTCTCTACTTTTACTGTTACTTTCACGTAATTTAATCCTTTTATGGTAAATATTCTCTTTAATTTTGACCTTCCTTATAATAGAACAATGTGAAATATTATTTGTGTTGCTATCTAAACACCGATTGCTTTGGATGCTTCTGGGATATTTAAAAGTTTGTATCATCAAAAATATCTTCTAATAAAGGAACGTAGTGGTTTGCTCTTTGAAACACTGTGCCTTGTGAACTCTTCTAGGAATCCTGGGTAATTCTGAAAAGTAAATTACTTTTGAAGTATTAAGTACCTTGAATGTAAAATGAGAAGGTTAGATGAAATGATTTCTAGATCTTCTAGTTGTAATGGTCAGTAACCTGTGGTTCTTGATTTCTATGGGGTCAACTGTTAGAAAGGTACCCCAGCTCCTATTTAGGTACAGGTGGCATCTTGTATGTTATGTAATAGATGTGTTCTCAGAAATTGTTTCTGTAAATCAAATTATGACATAAGCAGTCCTTTAAAGGCAAGCATTCTGCCCTTTATTCTTATACTGAACTCCTACTTCCCTTACAAGCACTCATTCAAATGTGCTCTTAAATATGCATTAATTCTTGTGAAATATTTGGTATCATTTTATGTGTCTTTTTTTTACACTTAATGAGTTTTTTGTTGTGGTAAAATAAACACATAAAATTTACCATCTTAACCATTAAACTATATATGTATTTATGTCATTAAGCACATTCATATTGTTGTAAATGTACCACCATTTGTCCTGAGAACTTCTTCATTTTCCCCAACTAAAACCCTACCTGTAAACAGTAACTCTATCTTTCAATACCTCTAGACCCTGGCAAACCACCATTCTACTTCCTCTGTCTGTGAATTTGACTTCCCTAGGAACCTCGTATAAGAAGAATCATACAATATTTGCCTTTTTGTGACTGGCTTATTTCACCCTAGAATAATATCTTCAGCTTATCTATGTTGTAGTGTGTGTCAGAATTTTCTTCCTCTTTAAGGCTGAATAATATCCCATTGTGTGTGTGTGTGTGTGTTGCATTGTTTATCTGTTTATCTGCCGATAGATACTTGGGTTGCTTCCAACTTTTGGCTATTATGAATAATTCTGCTTGTGAACATGCTGTTTCAGTCCTTGCTTTCACCTCTTAGAGATATGTACCGAAATTTATAATTTACATAATTTTTCACCCTTTTGAACTCAGTAGTGTTTTTAAGATCTATTTTACTTTATGACCACCAAGTTTGTGGTGCTGACTCTGTTGTATAGTGTTCTGAAATATCTATCACTATTCCTCTAGTGAAGGTTCTAGATTCTTGTCAAATCTCTTATGCCACAAACACTGCTGTGGTGTACATTTGTACATAACTACTTATAGACTATTTACATATCATTATTCAGTGGGACCTTGGTATTCATTGTTAATTCGTTCTGGAACTCATAACAAGTGCTGAAACTGACAAGTGCTGAAACATTTTTTTCTTGTCAAAATGTGACAAGTACAGAGATTGACGAGTTCTGAAGCCAACAAGTACTGAGGTATAACTGTATAACAAATTACCCCAAATCTTAGTGGCTTAAACAATAAATATTTATTATTTCAGAGTTTCCATGGTGCAGAAATTCAGAAGTGTCTCAGCTGAGTTGTCTGGCTCATAATCTCTCATGAAGTTGCTATCTCTCAGCCAGGGCAATAGTCATCTGAAAGCTTGACTAGACTGGAGGATCTGTTTCCAAGATGGCTCACTTACACAGTTTTTTCCTCCTGGTTACTGGTAGGAGGCCTCAGTTTCTTGTCAGGAGCCTCTCCACTGGACTGCCAGAGTCTCTTACTGACATGGCAGCTGGTTTCCTCCAGTGATCATAGAGGCAAAGAGCAAGGAAAAGGTATTTATGACATAGTCTCAGGAGTAACACACCATCACTTCTATAGTATTCTCTTTATTAGAAGTGACTAAATCCAGCAACACAAGAGGGTATCAACTGAGCACCACCTTTTGAAGGTGTGGAGTTAAAGAAATTATGGGTATATTTTAAGATAACTACATGGACCAATGAGAAGATTTCACTGGAATTTATCTGTAGGAGAGAGATCACTGGATCATAGGGCATTTTTTTCCCTATTGCTGTTGTAACAAATTACCACAAACTTTAATGAACACAAACTTATTATCATAGAGTCCTGGAGATCAGAAGTCTGAAGTGGTTTTCACTGGACCAGAATTAAGATAGTAGCAATGATGCACCTCCTCCAGAGGCTGTAGGGGAGAATCCATTTCCTTGCTTTCTCCCAGCTTCTAGAGGCCACCTGCACTCTGCTCGCGGCCCCTTTCTGCATCTTCAGTGCCAGCAGCAGCACACTAAATCTCTGACCCTCTGCTTCTCTTGTCACATGTTCTCCTCTGACTCCGCCCCTCCTGCCTTTGTCTTATTACAAGCCTTGTGATCAGATTAGATCCACATATAATAATAAGGAAAATCTCCCCATATTGGGAACCTCAATTAATCACATCCATAAAATTTCTTTAGCCATGTAAACTGACACATTCAGGGATTAGGATGTGGAGATTTTGTGGAGCTATTATCCTCTCTACTATAGTCATACACATAAGTTTTTTTGTTTCTTTTTTTAAAGCTGAAGTGTTGGATATTTTTGTTACTTATACTTTGTAAAAGAATGTTACTTTGGGTAAATACAGACTTTCATTTACCAGATTTGTTTAAATTATAGTATAGTATATAATGATCACGACGATGGTAAGCAGATATTCATTGAAGACTATTGAAATATATTTTCTACTAGCTGTTTTTAGATTCTTGGTCTTATAATCACTTAATTGATGTCAGTTTATGAGCTACTTCTGATATAGTCTATGACAGAAACTGAGAAATGTTAAAGCAACATGGCTTTGTGCCTCTGTTATCACACCATTTTTGTGGCTATCTATGCAAACCTCCTCCTCTTTACACTGTGAGGTAACCTAGCCACCATGTGGTTCCAGTCATATTTATTCTCGTACCTCCCTCTTTTCCTTGATTCCTCAGCGCTATATTTCAGCTAAATTAGGCTGTCGTCAGTTCTCCCAAATAGACACTGTTTTTCAAAATGATCAAAGTTGGAGCTTTGATCATTTTGTTCCTTCTTGTGGAATACTGTCCTCTCACCTTCATGTGTGTTCCATCATGCTGTTTCTCAATTCCCTTCTTAAATGGCTTTTATATTTTGAATACTTTCCTTAATGTTCTCAGCAGGGTGTGACTGCCATAGCATTCTGTCGTGCTTTTGTACCCAAATTTGCCTTTGAATTGTAGGTAATTTGTATCTTAGCCTGGGGTTTCCTCTAAGTCAGAGCTTGAGCCAACCTTTTGTGAAATTCTTTCTGAAGTGATTGAGGAAGAGGAGTAGAGGCCTAGAAGGAGGTAAATAGTAATGAAGGGCAGCAGTATAAGCCTGTGTTCTCAAGTTGGCCATCACTTTGGACAACTGTGGCTTGATCTGCCAGGACCTTCTGCGGAACCAAATAGAAGTGCCCACCCAAGAGAAAGAATTATATATACTAACAACCATTCCCCTTTAGTCAAGTATTGCCCCATCAAGTGTTTACTGTTTTATAGTTTGTACACACAGAAATGCTGGGGACCCACACTAGGGTGTCACAGATGCCCTAAGACAGAAAGCAAAAGATGCATGGTGCAGCGGATGTGCTTTCACTTTACATCTGCTTTTGAGCCGATTGATGCAGCAATGACTAGAGTTAAAGTGAGCCGAGAGAATGGAAGGCGGGACATAAACATCTGGTATATTTGTATATTGATCCTATTTACCTTTTCTATTGGAATATTACTATTTTGCTAAATAATAAGATACTTAAGAACAAGGAACATGTCAACTTATCTTCTCTCCTCTATTAGTTTTGTAGGGCTGTCATGACAAAGTGCCCCAGACTGGTGGCTTAAAATTATAGAAATCTGATAAGAACAGATACTACACTTGATCTTAGCCAAAAGGCCAAGAAAGACACTTGGACCAAAGAGGGGTAGGATCATGGGTGGGGATGGTTGGGGTGGGGAGGAATGGTGGGGGTAAAATGGAGACAACTGTACTTGAACAACAATTAAATTAAAAAATCATAGAAATCTATTACCTCACAGTTCTGGAGGCTAAACATCTGGAATCAAGGTGTCAGTAAGGTTGGTGCCTTCTGAGGATGCTGAGGGAGATTCTTTTCCATGCCTCCCTCTCTAACTTTGGTGGCTGCTGGCAGTTTTTGCCTTTCTGCTTCCATTGTCCCATGATTTTTTCTCACTGTCTCTGTGTCCATTTCTTCACATGGCCTTCTTTAAAGAACACTAGTCACTGGATTTAGGGCCTATCTTAATCCAGTAAGACCTCATCCTAACTTGATTATATCTGCAAAGATTCTGTTTCCAAAAAGGGTCAAATTCACAGGGACCAGGGATTAGCTACCTGTGACTCAACATATCTCTTTGAAGAACACAATCCAACCCACAAAACCTCTTTATAATATTTGCATGGTATCTTATAAATAACAAGTTTTCGAATATTTAGTCATGAGAGAAATCCATTATCTTACTTTTTTAATGGGAAAGTCATCTTGGACATTCTCTGAATCTGTGCCCTCTTTTTCTGTTCTTTGCTCTCTATGGCTGATAAAGCACTGTTTCTGTTTATTCTTGCATGTATTCATCTTTTGTGGCTGCCACTAAGCAAAACTTTATGAGAATTACAGGTGCTACGTATTAGACATAATTCACCTTGTCTTAAAGATGGGGAGACAAAACTCACCAAAGTAAAATGGAATAATTAGAGAATAGTTAATAAAGAACAAAAACAAACTGATGGAAATAAGAGGATATAATTAGTAAAGAGAAATGCAGAAATAGAAAACAAATTAGTAGAAAGGATATGTACACCAAAAGTTAAATTTTTTAGTGTACAAAAACCCTACAAAACCTGATTAAGAGAACAAAAGACAAAACCAAAAGAGCATGAATGGGATAGGAAATGAATTTTATTTTTTATTTTGTTTATTATATTTTATTGATTATGCTATTACAGTTGTCCCATTTCCCCCCTTCATTACCCTCCACCCTGCACACCCCCTCCCACCCACATTCTCCCCTTTAGTTCATGTCCATGTATCATAAGTTCTTTAGCTTCTACTTTTCCCACACTATTCTTGCCCTCCCCCTGTCTATTTTCTACCCACCGTCTATGCCACTTATTCTCTGTACCTTTTCTCCCTCTCTCCTCCTCCCACTCCCCTGTTGCTAACCCTCCATGTGATCTCCATTTCTGTGTTTCTGCTCCTGTTGTAGTGGTTTGCTTAGTTTGCTTTTGTTTTAGGTCTGGTTGTTAATACCTGTGAGTTTGCTGTCTTTTTACTGTCCTATTTTTGATCTTCTTTTCCTTAGATAAGTCCCTTTAACATTTCATATAAGGGCTATGATGAACTCCTTTAACTTGACCTTATCTGAGAAGTACTTTATCTGCCCTTCCATTCTAAATGACAGCTTTGCTGGATAGAGCAATCTTGGATGTAGGTCCTTGACTTTCATGACTTGGAATACTTCTTTCCAGACCCTTCTTGTCTGTAAGGTCTCTTTTGAGAAATCCGCTGACAGTCTGATGGGAACTCCTTTGTAGGTGACTGTTCCCTTATCCCTTGCTGCTTCTAGAATTCTCTCCTTCATTTTAATCTTGGCTAATGTAATTATGATGTGCCTTGGTGTGTTCCTGCCTGGGTCCAACTTCTTTGGGACTCTCTGAGCTTCCTGAACTTCCTGGAAGACTATTTCCTTTGCCAGATTGGGGACGTTCTCCTTTATTATTTGTTCAAATAAGTTTTCCACTTGTTGCTCTTCTTCTTCCCCTTCTGGTACCCCTATAATTTGGATGTTGGGACATTTAAAGATGTCCCGGAGGTTCCTAAGCCTCTCCTCATTTTTTTGAATTCTTGTTTCTTCATTCTTTTCCGTTTGGTTGTTTCTTTCTTCCTTCTGGTCCACTCCATTGATTTGAGTCCCAGTTTTCCTCCCATCTCTGTTGGTTCCCCATGCATCTTTCTTCATTTCACTTATTGTAGCCTTCATTTTTTTCATCTAATTTGTGAGCAAAATCAACCAATTCTGTAAGCATCCTGATCACTAGGGTTTTGAATTGTGCATCTGATAGGTTGGCAATCTCTTCATCGCTTAGATAAATTGGCTCTGGGGCTTTGATTTGTTCTCCAGTTTGAGCCATTTTCATTTCTGTTTTTTTTTTGTTGTTGTTTGTTTGTTTGTTGTTGTTTTGGTCTAGTCGTGGCTGTTACGTATGAGGGGTGGAGCCTGAGGTGTTCCCCAGGGCGGGACAGCCCAGTCACTGGTTAGTGACGCTGTATGTGGGGGTGGGGTCTGAGAAGAGACAATGGCGCTTGCTTTGCTCACTCTTGGATTCCAGTCCCTTTCACCGCTTCCCCTTTGCCTGGATTATCTGCAAGTGAATGTGGGACCACCCGGTCAGCCAGCTGCCTTGTGCGGCCTCACTGGTTCCACACAGTTGCCACCCCGTGCCCGGGGTCTGCTAGTCGCCGCCTGTGCACCTGGGGGCTGCCAGCTGCTGCTGCCTGTGTGCCGGGTCCGCACCTCCGCTTTTTCCTGCCCCGATTCCGCCCCTCTTACTGGTCTGGATGAATCGTTGTTGGACTTCCAAACAGTTTGATTTTCTGAGTTCTGGTTGTTTTCTTATTTCTAAATCTTTGTTATCCTTTATTTTAGTTGTGAGAAGAGGCACAGTGTGTCTACCTACGCCTCCATCTTCACTGGAAGTCCAGGAAATGAATTTTAAAATAAGAGACTATATCCAACTCTGTAGTAATAGACTCGAAAAGCTAGAGGGAATGGATAATTTACTGGTGAACTATTAAGCACCTTGATACAAGAAAACACATCTAACCACATAAGAAATTTCAAAATACTTAAAAATCTTGTTTCTGAAAGGGTATCTTCTGATCTGAATTATAGTTGATTTTCAAAGAATAGATAAATTATTATTCAAACTATTCTAAACCATATAAGATTAAGGTGAGAAACCTACCAACTCATTTTATAAACTTAGCATAAACTTAATTCAAAATATTATTTTAAAATACTATAAAAAATTTAAAATATATATTGGTTTCTCATTAAAAAATTCCATGTGTTCCCTGGCTGGTGTAGCTCAGTGGATTGAGCAGGGGCTTGCGAACCAAAGTCAGCAGTTCGATTCCCAGTCAGGGTACATGCCTGGGTTGAGGGCCAGGTTCCCAGTAGGGGGTATGCAAGAGGCAACCACACATTGATGTTTCTCTCCCCCCTTTTTCCGCCTCCCTTCCCCTCTCTCTAAAAATATATAAAATCTTTAAAAAATTTCCATGTGAAATATTGAAAAATGAACAAAGTAGTAAAGTAATGAAGCATGAACAACATAGGGTTTATTGCAGGAATGGAGGCTGGGTTGAAATGAGAAACTGTTATAATTGATGGCATCAGCAAATAAAAGAAAAAACTGTATAGCTATATGTTATATGAGGTGTTGTAAAAAAAAAGTGTTTAGAAGTCACTCCTATTAAGAAATTTACCCTCCTCTTCTTAAGCGGGGGTCGGGCTTGCGGTCCCTGTCCCCATAATGTACAGAGGCAGAGGGAAGGTGCCCATAATGTATGGAGGCAGAGGGAAAGGGTTCCAGCCCCCTCGGTCTCATATCTTTGGTGCCGACAGTTTCCACCCGGTAGTTCTATCCTCAAGCACTGGGACACTGGTAAAAATTTTTAAAAAAAGAAAAAAAAAATTTAAATAAAAGGAAAATACCCAAACATGTTAAAAATAGTTACTGAAATGGACTATTAAACCGTGAAATACTAAACTATTCCTATTAAAATCAGGAATAAGATCACTATTGTTTAAAATTATTTTAAAGTTTTAAGCTAAAAATAAAATGAGGAAAAGAAATAAGGTATACATATTGGGAAAGAAGGGATAAAATTACCTTTACGTATGGATTAATGTGATTGTATATCCAGAAAATCCACAAGAAAAACTATTAGAATTCATAGGATAATTTTATAAGTGGCTGTAATAGCAGTATCTGGTGTGGAATGGTGGTGTTTTACCCACAGCAAATCAAACAACAACGAAATGGAAACAAGTGTGATACAAAAGGCTTGGGACCTTTTCTTGAAAAAAACTAGAAAATTCAATTGCAGGACCTTAATTATTCATGACACACAGAAGACAGGTAAGGTTTAATATCATAGAAGTGTAATCTGTCTCAAATTAATCTAAATGTAACATAGTTACAGCTCTAAGTATACATGAGAAGATAGCATATGATAAGAGATGCATTTCCATTCAGTGGAAAAGAAATGTTTTGTTTAATAAATAATGCTGATGTACTTGGTTATGCATGTGGAAGGCAGTAAAGTTAACTGCTACACTCATACCATATACAAAAATTAAACTTTTATATGAACTTAACATTTTAATATATAAACAATTTCTGATGCAAGTTGGTGAATTAGTCACTTGCATTTACCACCTCTTTCTCCTAAGATTCGATCAGTGACAATAAAAAAGTTTTTAAAAAAGATATGTGCTTACATTACCATAGTATGAAAGGAAGCCAAAATGCGATTGGGACAAATTTATGGAAGATGAACAAATAGTGAAAATTAAAAACGATTGCTGAAAAACAATCAAGGACTTTAAAACTTCCTAGTTCTCTGTTCTTTCCAAAATAGCAGATTACTTCCTCTTATTTAAAAGTAAAATACTAATATTAAGAATTTCTCAATAGCCTTTGAAATTATTTGGGCTACTTTGGGATGTTTGAAAACCAGAATTGAGAATTCATGCTTTGGGCCAGGGGTCTGCAAACTGCCACTATTTATGTAACCTAAGTGTTATTGGAACAGGTCATGCCCATTTTTTTGCATATTTTGTATGGCTGCTTTTGTGCTGCAGTGACAAAGTCAGAGTAGTTTTAACAGAAATCATAAGGCCCACAAAGGCTTAATTTATCATCTGACCTTGCAGAAAATGTTTGCCAGCCCCTATCCCAGATCATTTTGGTAGCTTTCTTGGAGCTTCACTTCACTTATGATGGTCTTAGATGGAATCCAGCCAATGTATATAGCCCTTTATAGAATGTAAGGAAAGAAAGAGGTGGGGAGAAATATAGCAGACAGGAGACTGAATATCTCTACTTACAGTTTCTTAGTAGAGAAGGGAAAGAGAAATATAATGGGAGGATAAGGACTTGTTAAAGAGAAAGGAACTAAAAATGCATAAGATGCATTCTACTTTGAATTAAAAGTTTTTTTGTATAGTGATTTTTTTCTTTCACAAACTGGATAAATTTTCATATTTCTTATTTCTGTTTCTTCCTTTCCAATCATTATTCTTTACTTTTTAAATATTGACTATGCTAATTAGGACAGTCAGGATTGTGTTGAGTGAAAATGGTAATAGTAAACATCTTGTTCTTGATGTTTAAAAGAATACCTCTAACATTTCTTTGTTAAAGAGTGTTGTCTACTATAGATTTTTGGCAGTTTCCCTTCTATTTCCACTTTATGAAGAGTTTTTATCTTGAATGGATGACTTTTATCAAATGTTTTTTCTTTGTCTTTGGAAATGATTATAAGGTTTTTCTCCTTTAATGTTTTAATGCCATGCATGACACATAAAGGATCTAATGTTAAACTAACCTTGCATTCCTGGATAAACTCAGCTTGACTGCTATAGTTTCTTTACCGTATACAGCTGTATTCTGTTTCGTGATATGTTGTATAGGATTTTTGTTTCAATATTTATGGGTGATACTAGTCTATAATCATTCATTTTCACACTACCTTTGACTTTTATATTGCATTTATATTGGCATTATAAAATGCATTAGGTAGATATTTCCTGTATTTCTATTCTTGGAAAAGTTTGTATAAGGTTGGTATGATTTGTTTATTAATTTTGGTAGAAGATGTCTGTAGAACCATTTGGGTCTGGGGGATTTTGTTTGTTTCGTGTTGGGAGGGGAAAAGAAAAAATATTTATTGCTCCAATTTTTCAATAGTTATAAAACTGTTAAGGTTTTTTATTTCTCTTAAATCAGTTCCTCTTCTACTCCCACCACAGAATTTTGTTCATTTTATATGTTTGGGCTCTTCTCTCTCTAATCATATGAAGAAGTTGTTTCAAAGAACCAACTTTTTGTTTGCATTTATTTTTATTTTATTTATTTTTGTAGAGAGAGGAGAAAGGGGAGGGGAGAGGGAGAGAGAAAGAGAAACACAGATTTGTAGTTCTACATGCTTATGCATTTCTTAGTTGATTCTTGTATGTGCCATCACCGGGGATCAAACCTGCAGCCTTGGCTTATAGAGATGACTGAGCTAAGATGCCAGGGCCCAAAGAACCAACATTTTGCTTTGATCTTCAAACTCTACAAAAGTGTACACAGTGAAAGGAGGGCTTCTTCTCAGCAGAACTCAGACCTTTTTTCCAGAGGCAATGACTATTTTTTTATATTTTTTTCAAAGACTTTTTTATTCTTATACAATTCTTTTATTTTTACTAGAACAGGATGGACCATATTGGACATAGTGATCAGCACACTTCTTTTTTTTTTTTTTTTTTGCATCAACTTCATTCTTTCTAATGCCAGTAGAGTATTCTACTGCATGGGTGTATCCTATTTATTTAAAAGAAGTTATGCTTTTACACCAAATAAAAATATTCTTATTTGTTTGAAGTACCCTAAGAACCCATTCTATTACTCCTACTCTGGTAACAGACATCATCACATCAGAGAACTCCAGTTGGCCCTCCATTGGCCTTATACTCACTAATTAAAAGTGAAATGTTTGTTTCACCATAACATCCTCCTTGGAAGAGTGTACATTCTATTTAAGAATTTTTTAATATTTTTAAATATTTTTTATTTAAAAATAAAACTATTTCAAAAATGTAGATGCTATATAATGTTTTAAATCTCTTTTTCTTTTGTAACTTACCCTAGTATGAGGAATAGATGAAATTTTATCATCTTCCTCATGGCTGCCCTGTTTCCCAATGCTACTTATTTAAAGCCCATCTTTTCACATGTATTTGTGATGCTACATTTATCATTGCTAAATCTGCATATATATGTACTTCTGGGTATTTTTACTGTGTTTTAATGGTTGATCTATTCATAATGCCTGTGTCATAGGCATTATGATACCACTTTAAAAATACTTTTATTTTTAAATAAATTTGGACTTAAAAAAGAGTTGGAAAATAGTACAGAAAGTTTCTGTATACTCTTCACTCAGCTTCCCCTAAAGTTAACATCTTACATAATTATTAAAACTAAGAAGTTGACTTACTGGCATAGTACAGTTAACTACATACTATTTTACTTAAAAAGGCCTTGTATAGTATTTTAATGGGGGGTAGGTATATTCCTCCTGCTCTCCTATTTTTGTTAGTTTAGTTTTTTTCAAATGTCTAGCTTCAGAAAACAAAATAAAAAACTTTATATAGTAATTTACTGGGACTATGTAAAATTTATAAATTAATTTAGGGAGAAACAACATCCTTATACTGAATCTTCCCATACAAGAACAAGGTATGTCTTTCCTTTTGTTGAAGTCTACCTTAGTATCATTCATAAGTATTTTATAGTTTTCCTTCTATTTGTTTTGGACACTTTGTTCACTTTATGCCTAAGTATTATTTTCTTAAATTATAAAAGGGATCTTTCATTTCATTTCCTCTCTGGTTTCTCTTTGTACCTATAAAGGAAACATTTCTGTATATTTTGTGCTGTGGTACATTACTAAATTATTTTATTATAGTAATATTTAGTTGGTTCCTTTGGATATTCCAGGTACATAATTCTATCACCTGCCAATAGTATTCCTTTCTAATTTCATTCTTTTGTGTTGACTAGTATTGTGAGAAATACAGTGATAAAAATGGGCATTCCCTGACTTTAGGAATATATCTAATTTTTCCACATTAAGTATGGTGCTGGCTTTGGGGCTGATACATATTGTGTTAAAGAAGTATTCTATTCAGTATTTTCAACAATGGGCATTGAAAACATCTTATCTTTGGGATAATCATATTTTTTCTCTATGTAGCTCTATTAAGATGTTAAATAATATCAATTTTCTAACTGATTTGTATTGTAAATTTTTCATCTTTAGGGGGAGGCCAGTTTCAATAAATATATTTTCTAGTAAATTATTTTGTTTAGGTTTTCAAATGTATTTGTGTGCAATTGAGCAAAATAGTCTTTTGTGATCGATTCTTTTTGTTTTTTCTTTCTATTGGTATTTTTCTCTTATTCATTACCATCTGAAAGTGCTGGCAAATACATCTCTTTTTTTTCATTCATTAAAACAAAACAGTAATAGCAACTTCACATGTAACATATTTTTTTAAAAGTGATCCCAAACTTCTTAAATTAGTTATAATGAGTCTTCCACAGTTAATTCTAAATGAGTATCCCCCGCCTTCCTGAAACATTTCTGTCTCCTTGCATTAATTTCTTAGGATACTTTTAAATTTGTTTTCCAGAGAACGTTTGTGTAAAAGTCTAGATAACTGTGCTTTTGTTTTCTTTTTCTTTCCCCTACTCTTATGGGGTGGTGATCTTTTTAGTGGGCATCTTTACTACAGAAAAACAAATACGGATGTTTGTATACTGTCAGTAAAGTGAAAGATTCAGAGGTTTTTCCCATTTTATAAATTTTGATTTTTTAAATGTAGTTGAGTGACTTGCATTTAAGCTGTATTTGATGTGAAATTCTTGTGCTTGTATAAAAGGCATTCTGAAGTAAATTTATGATTTCTCAAATTTTGCCTAAAGCAATTTTGAGTTAGGGAGGGGTGGCCACAGTATCCTAAAAGCGTATAAGGTAGATTATGTATTACTCCACTAAACAGCTTATTTTTCTGGTAAATTTATATAAAATATTTGCTTTTTAGAACAGAAATAACTTTAATGATTGTCATTCTGGGAAGGAAAGAAAAGATGACAGAATGTTTTAATTGCCCATCTGAAGGGCTGAATGTTTTTCCTTCTATCAAAGAGCACATTTAATAGTTTCAGCTCCTCTTGCCCATCTGGCTCTTTTTGTGATTGTATAAGGCAATATACCCTCTCTCTCTTTACATACCTGTGTGTACCTATCTCTGTGTTATCAGCCTTTCCTCTTGTTTTGTTTTATTAGTGCAAAATAATTACCTGTTAAAATTTTATTTGAAATAAAGAATTTTAGGGTTTACATTATTAAATTCTGTCAGATTTCCACCACTGTCACATGGCTTTTTAATGTACTATGTATTTCCAGGCCTGCTATTAATGATACGGTGTAAAAATTTCTCCTTCATTTTTGAGATATCTCCTCTGTAATTTTCAAGAGGGTGAATTGCTTCTTCACCTCTTGTCCATTGGTGAGGGTGCACAGGGTCTTATAACTGTAGGTCAACAGTAAGTCTTATAAGGAAGTTATGTTATATACCTATTTTCATAATATAATTTATATTTACATAGCACTTTTTAATCCTGCCTTTCTTAATTCTAACCATATCCCTGTAAATTGTATTTGAGCAGGTAGTAAATGTCCATTTTACAGTTGGTAAAATGAATTAAAATGAAGGACAAAAAGGTTAAATCACAACCAATCCTGAAATTAAGACCCAAGTCTCCAAATAAAGTCTAGTGCTCATTCTTTTCAATCATAAAGCCTTCTGTGAGTGATCCCCACCTCCCAGTACTTCCTTTTGTCCTCAGGTAGCAATAGGTTGTACCAGGTTCTAGCCCTTGGAGAACTGACTAGACCTGAGTCCCTTGATTTCCCGTGTTGGTGAACTCCAGTATTGTCCTGACTAGCCAGTGTCACAACCTGTCTGCCGTGTTTTGTATAGTGGGTTTTATTACAGAAGAATTTTTTATGTCAGGATCTTTAAATGTTGCTTAAACACAAATTTTGCATTACTTTTTACCTCTTAAAGAATTATGATAGGCAGATTTTATTTATTCTGAAGTGAGTTTGGGATTAAACTAAATAGAGAATCAGGGTCTTCCTAACTTGGTTTGTCTCAGTGTAACTCCTAGCATTCTATAATTCTTCATGCCAAGGACCTCTTATTACCTGGCTGTCTTCTGTGTATTTTCTTTTCTCCACTCTTCTCAAAGTCATATGATTAACCGCCAGTCCCTGTTTCACTTCTCTTTGACAATCTCTACTCCTAATCCATTTTGGACAATCTTTAATCCACTTTCTACAAGTGTCTTTTGGCCTCAGTCTGAGCACAGTGAGTTCCAAAACCTCGTATGCTATAGCTTGGCCTAGTATAGTCATCCTTTTGAATAAATGTAACAGTCTAACTTTATATTAGTAATTCTTATTTACCATCTTCCTATCAAAAAAGATTTGAAGTCTTAATCTAATGCTCTCCTGTGTGCCCGTTTTATTAAACGACTGCCTTTTAATGAGGCCTGCTTGACTTGAGAGCCACTCCATGGATGGTGTTTAAGACTAGCTTTCCATCAAATGAGAAGTGGTGGAAGGTACTACCCAATCTCATCAGTCCATTCTGGCTCCAAAATTCTGAGATTACTGCACAAAATTCAGAAATAAATTCATACTACTTATATAAATAAATTTCTTACCAATAATTATATTTCCGAGGTTTTTCGTGGTAAACCAGGTAAAATATCTTTAAAACCCTGAAAAAATTCTAACCTGATAAAAATCTCATCCACTGTGAAATCACAGATGTATTCAGACACTACCGAAGTTCTCTTCCATGTTAGTCCTGTTCATCTTCGACTAAGACTCCATCGTTCCATCCTCTTAGATGCTATTGCTTGAACAATACTGTTTGGAGACTTTAGCATATTAATAAAATTCTTCTTAGTAAATGTCTCAAGAGTTTTGTTTCCTTATCTCTTTCTTTGTAAACAAGCAGCCACTATATTTTTAGTAGTGAATTTCAAAATCCTTTTTAACCTTATAGGTCCAAGGGTAGCCAAGGATGGCTGCAGCTTCCTATGATCAGTTGTTAAAGCAAGTTGAGGCACTGAAGATGGAGAACTCAAATCTTCGACAAGAGCTAGAAGATAATTCCAATCATCTTACAAAACTGGAAACTGAGGCATCTAATATGAAGGTATCAAGACTGTGACTTTTAATTGTAGTTTACCCATTTTTATTTAGTATTCCTTCTTGTAAACTTGGGGTTAGAAATTTCACTTACTTAAACGTATATTTTAAGCAGTTAAATGTAAACTCATAAGTGTTTACATTTATACTTTTAAATAAAATGTATTGAATTCATCCAGTGAATCATAAAGAAAACAAATGTAAAACCTCAGAAAGTAGTTCTTATTTTTAAGCTTAAGCATCACTTTAATATCACTCTTCTGAGTCTGGGTGTTTTATGTAATTCATAGAAACTAGCTGAATTATTAAATACGGCCTTCCTCTCCACACTCTCAGATCTTGTTGCCACTTAAATGTTGCATTGCTAGATTATCAAGAATATTAGGGTGATCTAGTGGGAGGAGTCCTGATTCCAGTCCTATTCCTGGTGTTGTCACAAGCTAAGCTGCATCACGTTTAGGCCCTCTTCTGGACTTATGTTTAGGTTGCCTTATTAGGAAAATACAGGCATTGCTCTAGCCTAGAGGATTTCCATGCACCTTCAAGTCCTAAAATTGATTTGCCAAATAGCATTGAAAAGCTATATAATCTCCAAGAAGAGTTATGAAATATTTAGTCTACAGTGGAGAAAATATGTTCTAATTTGAAAATAACTGAGGTTAAAACTTTAGCTATTTTAATTTTTAATTACTTAGGTAGATTTTCTTCTCTCTCAATTTAATAACTTTTTAGAATAGGAGATCATTAATAAAACTCTTACCTCCTTCCCTTTAAAAAAATTCTTCCTGTTCTAATGTTGATTCTGCCCCTAGGCTATTTTAACATCTGGGTTCTTGACTCTATTCTTTCTGTCTGTTCGCTACTTCTATTTTTTATTCATTGTCTATTCTCTTCGAAGTCCTTTTTCTATGCATTTTGAGGGCTCCCTTATTCTTCAAGCTTCTATTTATCACTGAACTGTTTTCGCTCCTCTCTTGTCCTTTATATTCAGTATCATAACAGTTTGACCTTTTTACTCATATGTACTATGCTGTCTGTCTATGAATCATTTCTACTCTAATTGCCTATTTCTATTGTAAAAACTATCCCCAGCAATGACAGATCTCCAAGATATCTGCCTCAAATCCTTTTGGAAATAAGACTATAAACAAACATATTTTCTTACCACAAATTATGGGTGACCTTAAAAACAGCTGAATCAATTACTTAATAGGCTAAAAAAGAATAGTTTGCTATTTCAACACTGATCAACACAATGTATCTAAAATTGTTTTCCATTGCCTGTGTTTTTAGAAGTTTTATACAAAATTAAGAATTCCCAACAAGACTTTTTCATCTACTTTTCAGAGAATTCCTGGCTGCTTTATCTGAATATCTGCTTTGTAGTGTAGAGCTCTGAGATGGATTTTAAAGTTTTTGTTTAACTATTTAAACAAATTCGAAAGTCATTTTTGGGAGACATTTTAACCTACCCTTCGATCCTTCTCCATGCTGAAGTGAAATGTTAGAATAAATAACAGACCGTTAAATTTCTACAATGTAATATCAGGTTGACAACTTATTGGGCGATATACATCATGAATATTGGCATTTAAGATATATCTGAATTCAACCATGAATTGATAATTACTCAGCATGTGCCCCTGAAAGACATTCTTGCTAATCCATCCACACATTTAGGATTGAGCATATGGTATCACAGCATTTATACAACCTATAAGGAAATTATTTATGTATCTCCTCCTTAAGATGCTTCTTTAAGCTGTTAAAGAGCAGAAACCATGACCTCCTTATTTTGTTTTAGAAAATCTATTGTGAAAAGACACTTGGAAACATTGGCACTTCCTTGGTTGGATTAAACTTTACCCAAAACAATGGTTATTCTCCCTCCTCCCAAAATCACTTACTAGACCAGAATACATTGTACAATCTTGAATCATGTTTCCTAATCATTAAGCTATTTATTCCAAAAGAAAGGCTAGTAGTACCATCTAGTGGCAAAAGAGAATACTGTTTGATGTTGATTAAATGTCATTGACACAAGCTATAAAAATGTTTCTGTATGCCACAGCAAAACAGGTGCACAACACTGTGAGCACTGACTGTATATTTGAAAACATTAAAGAAATATTTGTTTTTTAGGTATAATTATGGCATTGTTGTTGCGTTTAGAAAGAATCCCTGTTTAAATATGTGTATTTAATATTTACACATTAAAATATGTGTATTTATAGAAGACATAATATGATGTCTGATATTTGTTTTCAAAATAAATCTGGGTGGAAGTGGGGAAATGGAGAAGGAAGTAGGCGTGTGTGTAGATGAAACAAGACACCATGAGTTGATAACTATTGAAGCAGGATGTGAAGATATATGGGAGTTTGTTATAATGTTCTTTAAATTTATGTACATGCTTGACATTTTCTGTAATAAAATGTAGTAAGTATAATAGAGATTTCATCGGATTTAGCTGACCTGGAATCAGATAATTGCAGAAATTAAACTTTAATGAAGTACGCACTGTCTTTTTTATGCCAGAGCTATGAGTCACAGCATTTGATTTCAAATGCTGAGTGTAGCAACGTGAGACTTAGTCATGTGGAGATGTGAAGCATTTAAACTAAAAGATGACGTGTAGAAAAAATTATCTGTAGGCAAATTATTAGCAAACTAAATTTCTCTATAAGCTTTAAAACTATACACATGTAAAGTATCTTCTATTTCCAGTATAAGGAAAAATGAGAATAAAAATTCAAATAGACGTTTCAGAATTTATTTTGGATATTTAATTATTAAGCATATGTGTATCTGGTAATGAAAAGACTCTATAACCATGATATATTGAGGAAAACAGAAGTGGATCAAGTAGCAACCCCCATGAAATGACAGTTGCTCACGGATAAATATTTTCTATTACTGATATTACCACAACATATTTTATCTCTAAAAATGATTTTCTAATCATTAAGATTCTATAATCTTAAAAAGGTTTTTAAAATAATGTGTGATCATATGTAATTAATTTTTTTAAATCGAGCTTCTAGAATATATAATATAAATGAATATTGTCTTCAAAATTACATATTAATTTGAAAATCTGCCATTTCTCAAAGCACTTTCTGAAATATTTTATTGGAATTGCTTTATCAGTTGTGTTTTATTTTCCCTCAAAAATTCCTTGAAATTGAGGGCACCTTTTAGGTATATGTCAAAATGCAGCCTCAGGCAGTCAGTCCTACTGTAGCAACTAGAAAACACTGGCTTAAAATACACCCACAAAACCCGTACTTTTAAAGATATTAGAGAACTGTGGAAGCATCAAGGACTGTATTAACTAAACTTCCAAAGAGGAAACGGCCCTAATCTTGCATTGCTTGAGAGAGACAGACCTACTAGAGGAAAGAGGTCTGTATCAAACATGACTGGTTTTTCTTTAAAGATAAGTGTCAAATTTTGGAGCTGTGTAAGGTGAGAGGCCAAGGGCTGAGGAGACAGAAACTTGTAATATTTGTAGTCTTAAGTTTGAAGGAGAAACATGCTCAAGGATCTTGGCAAATCAGATCAAGAGAAGGATTTTGATGGGAAAAGAATAATAACATCAAATTCAGGAGGCAAAGTGCGTATATCCATTTAAACATCTGAATGTAAATCAGTATACTAGAAGAACATACGTAAATGTGACATATAAAAACTTGAATATTTTAGGGTATTAAATATACGATTATAATGTGTTAACTGTGATGGTTTTCGTGGTCATGGTGGTGCAGCCTCAGAGACAGGCATTCTGAGTACCTAACTGCTGGGCCAGCCTGACTAAGGCTTGGGCATTTTCTAATTGTTTATTATTTTTATTTAATTTTTTTAAAGATTCTTCTAATTACTCTCTCTTTTACCAATTGTGTCTTCAGGAACACTTGTAGAATTTTGTCATGTCCCTATATTGTATTCTTTTTTACAGGAAGTACTTAAACAGCTTCAAGGAAGTATTGATGATGAAGCTATGACATCTTCTGGACAGATTGATTTATTAGAGCGCCTCAAAGGTACATTTTTTAAAAGTGTTTTAAAATAATTTTTCATGCTTCAGTTGTCAATTTTGTGTATTCCCAAGTATAAGTTCTTTTGATTTGGGTGTCATTATCAGCTTCTTGGTATAACAGCCTGAGGATGTAATTGTTGAAGTACGAATATGTCAGAAGTCTATTTCCTTGTTATTTCTCAGTTAAACATTTCACTGGCTTTGAATGAACTATTTGTGAAATGCCTTTCTTAATAATTTTAAGCTCTTTTAAAAGCTCATTGCCATTCCGCTAGTCACTAAATAGGCCTTACCACAAACTGGGCCCATTGCCTCAAGTGAAGTCCTGTACTTCTTCATTCCATCCGGGATACAAATGCTTTATCCTCTCACATACATAAGCTAATTATAAGCCATTTTTAGTATAATTTTAAAACAATGTCTCATTTTGTGGCTTAAAAATTCCAGTGTCAAAATAGGGAAAATGATTAATTATAACTGAAGCTAGGCAAAAAAATTTTGGTCCTTAAATGTATTATTATCTAGCATGAATCTAAGGAAGGATATTTCGTGTAATTATCCTTTAACATACTCCATTTCCCCCTGACTCAGGTTGACTTGGGAGGGAAAGTTTAGCCATTCTGTTTCTAAATAATTGTGTATTCAGTCATGCATATTGTTGTTTCCTGTGTTAAAAATCTGTAGACTTCTGAACCAAGAAGTGTCGATGCTCTTTTATAGAGCTGATGCTTCAGTACACTGTCCCTTTGCAGACCCTCAGAAACCCTGCCTCATTGAGACTCAGCCATTTTCTGAGTTTTTTATTTTTAGGATTCTTCTACTTATTCCCTATACTGCCTTTACATTTCCCTAGAACCAGGAGTCAGTGACTTTCTCTGAGCATCAGCATTTGTTACATGGATTTTCTCTGCTCCCTGCATGAATTGGCTAATCAATAGCTGTCATATTTAGTATTCCTATAGACTTTATGTAATATATATATAAAGTATTTTCAGTTACATTATAAAATGGATTAAAATTGAGGGCTAAATATGAACCTAAGATTTCACTTTCAAAACAATATAATCACATTAGACTACTTAAAACAGTTGCTATATTAAAACATGTCTCTATTTTTTTAGAGCTTAACTTAGATACCAGTAATTTTCCTGGAGTAAAACTACGGTCAAAAATGTCCCTCCGTTCTTACGGGAGCCGGGAAGGATCTGTGTCCAGTCGCTCAGGAGAGTGCAGCCCTGTTCCTGTGGGTTCGTTTCCAAGAAGAGGGTTCGTAAATGGAAGCAGAGAAAATACTGGTTATTTAGAGGAACTTGAGAAAGAGAGGTAACTTTTTTTCATTAAATAGCAAACATTACCTTGTGCGCTCCAATTTTTGCTATTACTTTGTAATACAAGATATGAATTACAAAGCATGTACGATGGGTGACCGCTAACACTTAGGAAACATTTTGCATTTATTAACTCAAAGAAGGTTATGTGACTGTCCCTAAAGTAAATCTAAAACTTTAAAGGAGGCAGTTTCTGGGATTGTGGGACTTCTGTTTTTTCACTTAAATACTATGAATGCTCTGCATATTGGGTCCTACACATGATCACAATCTCTGTGGTTAAATATATATAACCACTTCCGGCCAAGATGGAAGTGTAGGTGGACACACTGCGCCTCCTCTCACAAGCAAGATTAAGGACAACAAAAATTTTTAAAAAAACCTCCAACCAGAACAGATAGAGGATTGAATTGTACAGAAGTCCAACAACGATTCTCCCAGATGGGTAAGAGGGGTGGAGTCAGCAGTCAGTGGAGAGGGGTCCCTGCAGGAAGAAGCTGGTGGTCCCGGTCACACAGGCAGGGGTTACTGGGCCCGGGGAGACAGCGAGAAGACCAAGCAAGGTGCACAAGGCGGCTGACCGTGGTCACACATTCGCACACAGATAAGCCAGGCAAAAACGGGCAGCAAGACGGACTGCGCAGTGCAGGTCCCCAGCGCCGGGAAATAGGGCCTAATAGGCACTGATTGAAAACACTTGTGGAGGTTGGGGTGCCGGGAGGGAGTCCCAGCCTCACGGGAGAGATCGTTGGAGAGACCCACGGGGTCCTGGAATGTGCATGAGCCCACCCACACGGAGATCAGCTCCAGAGGGGCCCAATTTGTTTGGGGAAAGCAGCGGAAGGGACTGGAATCTGAAAGAGAGAGGGAAGCAGGCGCCATTGTTCCCTCTCAGACCCTGCCCCCACATCCAGCGTCATAACCCAGTGACTGGGTTGCCCCGCCCTGGTGAAGGCCTAAGGCTCTGCCCCTCCCTACGTAACCTCCATGACCAGACAAAAAACAACAACAACAACAAAAATCCAAAACCAAAGATGACTTAAACGGGAGAACAGATCAGGGCCCCAGAGCTAATTTATCTAAGTGATCAAGAGATAGCCAACCTATCAGATGCACAGTTCAAAGCACTGGTAGCCAACCTATTAGATGCACAGTTCAAAGCACTGGTGATTAGGAAGCTCACAGAATTGGTTGGATTTGGTCACAAATTAGATGAACAAACGGAGGCTACAATAAGTGAAATGAAGAAAAATGCGCAGGGAACCAATAGTGATGGGAAGAAAACTGGGACTCAAATCAATGGAGTGGACCAGAAGGAAGAAAGAAGTAACCAAACAGAAAAGAAGGAAGAAACAAGAAGTCAGAAAAATGAGGAGAGGCTTAGGAACCTCCAGGACATCTTTAAACATCCCAACGTCCGAATTATAGGGGTACCAGAAGGGGAAGAGCGAGAGCAACAAGTGAGAAAACTTATTTGAACAAATAATAAAGGAGAATTTCCCCCAATCTGGCAAAGGAAACAGACTTCTAGGAAGTCCAGGAAGTTCAGGGAATCCCAAAGAAGTTGGACCCAAGGAGGAACACACTAAGGTACATCATAATTACATCAGCCAAGATTCAAATGAAGGAGAGAATTCTAGAAGCAGCAAGGGATAAGGGGACAGTCACCTACAAAGGAGTTCCCATCAGACTGTCAGCTGATTTCTCAAAAGAGACCTTACAGGCAAGAAGGGGCTGGAAAGAAGTATTCCAGGTCATGAAAGTCAAGGACCTACATCCAAGATTGCTCTATCCAGCAAAGCTGTCATTTAGAATGGAAGGGAAGATAGAATGCTTCTCAGATAAAGTCAAGTTAAAGGAGTTCATCATCACCAAGCCCTTATTATATAAATGTTAAAGGGACTTACCTAAGAAAAAGAAGATCAAAAATAGGACAGTAAAAAGACAGCAAACTCACAGATATTAACAACCACAGCTAAAACAAAAGCAAACTAAGCAAACAAGTAGAACAGGAGCAGAAACACAGAACTGGAGATCACAAGGAGGGTTAGCAACAGGGGAGTGGGAGGAGGAAAGAGGGGAAAAGGTACAGAGAATAAGTAGTATAGATGGTGGGTAGAAAATAGACAGGGGGAGGGCAAGAATAGTGTGGGAAGAGTAGAAGCTAAAGAATTTATGACACATGGACATGAACTAAGGGTGGGAGTGTGGGTGGGAGGGGGTGTGCAGGGTGGAGGGGAATGATGGGGGAGAAATGGGACAACTGTAATAGCATAATAAAATATAATTTTAAAAATTTAAAAATATATAACCAATATTTAATTACATTTATCATTATCTTTTGAACTGTAGTACAAAGTGACTGTTTCCAATATGGAAGGCCTATTACAAATGCCACAAATGAAACATTTCTTAAATTATCAATTTCCCTGTCAAAAAACATTGCTTGACACATGGGAATGAGTCCTGGTTTTCTCACAGCTTGTGTATTCTCTTCCTGCAGTTAAAATTATCTCATTACAAACATCATAATGTACATCATTATCAAGAACTTTATCAAGTATTCACGTCTCCTAAAAGATTATAAATTCTTCACTGCGTTAAAGAAACCTTACCTTTATATTTCTAAAACTTTTATTAGACATTATGTTAACATGTGTGTTACATTCTAGCTGTGGAACCTTGGTCAAGTTTTTGAATTTTGGTGTCATTTTCTTCTATAAAACTATGATATGATTCTACCTTGTAGAGTTGTGAAAGTTGAATGTTAACATATGAGAAATGCCCAGCATATCTAAGAAGCAAAAGACCTTTTATTACTTTCTCTTTGGTTTTAGGTATGTTCATCTACAAAAATAGGGGTAATCATCTGTACCTGTAGTGTTAAGCTTTCTTTCATCTGTCAAATTCACATGAGTCTATTTTGTACCTTGAACCTGGACTGTTTTTCTCTCTGACAGTGTAGGAAATACTATGCTGAAAAATAAGAAACTAACTAAGATCTAGGGTCTTTCATTTCTTTGTTCCCTTTGACACCTCTATTAAGAGGCAGACAACATTAAGTGAGCATACTGACTTTCCTAGGAACTTTGCTTCATGTAGATAAAGTTCTGATTTTATTGAGAGAGAGAGAGAACGGGATGGAGGGAGGAAGAGAGAGAGGGGTGAGGGTATTTGTGTGTGTGGATCTGATATATCTTGTGTCCTTTTGGTTCTGTGTTGGAGGGAAGAAAATTGAGACCTTGCTTATTTGACAATATCTTTATTTTGCTCTCACACTTGATTAGTGGTTGGTCTAGGTCTAAATCCAAACTCATTTTCCTCTCATCGATGTTGCAGATGAGAAATTTGATATCCTCCTGATTCTTACTCCTTTATAGGCAACCATTTTTCCTCCCAGAAGCTTTTTACAATGCCTTGGTGATTGTGTTGTCTTATTTATCATGCTGGATACTAGTGTGCCATTTTTATCTGAATTTTTGGGTTTTTTAGTTTTTGAAAATTCTGTTATTTCTTCTATGATATTCTCCCCGTAGTTTTTTCTGTTCTTTCATTCTAGACCTCCCTTAAGTCATAGATTAATTCTCTTTGTCTCTCTTTTTTCCCTTTTTCTATATTTCACAAGATAAGTACTAGTATGTAGTAAAACCGGGATTCAAACCCAGGTCCATACCTCTACAAGCTTTTTGAACCTCAGTTTTCTGGTCTGTAGAATGAGATTTTGAAATCTATAGATTTTTTTTTAAAGTCCTTAGCACTGTGTCTTGTATAGAGAGCATTCAATAAGTGCTTCTTACTGTCATGTTAGCCATTAACTTACTTAAATATTTACTAAATACCTAATACATATGTGCGGTGCTCTTCTAGGTGACTGTGCATTAGCTAGAGGACTAAGAAGACATGAGGTTTATATAAAGAGGCATTTTTAAAGACAACTATTGACAGCCACTAAATAAGCCATCAGTGTTATAAATCCTAAAGACCTATCTGCTTCTAGGTCTAGACCTAGTTTCATTTCTGAGCCTTAATCACTGCTCTGTGAGTTACAAGGTCACCTATTGTCATTTAACCACTTGTTACCATTTTGGCTGAAGACATTATAGCCTTGGCTTTCCCAGAGCATTTTTTTTTACAGTTTGATTTTAAACTTTATAGTAACAACTTGTCCCTATTTTCCCTAACCTTCCCCTCACTCCACCACCATCACTAACATTGGCCAATCAATTTAAGCACTTTACCTACCCAGCTCTTACTTCATAAGCCCACTTATTAGAGAGTAATCAGAGGATCACCATCCATCTCTCTCTTTTCCCCACTTTAGCCCTGATGGGTCCTGCAGGTCCTCACCAAGGAAAGCTGAAAAATGGAATGATATCTTACCTTTATGCTGGTTTGGTGCTCAGCTTTTGAAAGGGGCTCAAACTTGCTACAGTGCTTTTTCCTGCCTCTGTTGTTAGGAAGGGAAGGAAGCAGCAGCTTCTCTTTAGTCCACACCCCATCCCCCCAAGGTTGTTACATTGCAAGCAGGGGATTTACTTCCCTACAGTGGACTCCCTAGCAGTCAAGGTTACCACATCAAAGTGAAGACTTATTTCTTATTTTAAAAATGGCTTCTCAACAGAAGGGAATTTTAGAAAGAATAGAACCTTCTACATGCATACACATTTTTCCAAGAAATTATAATCAAACAAGATTTTAAAGTAACAGTATTCCAGTGGGGAACATCTCTATCTGTGTTTGAGCAAACTCTGGAAGCTGTAATGGAAAATATCCACAAATCTGACTACGAGAATTTCAAAAAAATCTTACATGCAAAACATTGTAAACAAAGTTAAAAGATAAGTGATAAACTGAGAAATTAATATTTGCAACCCATATAACTGACAGTGTACTGTTACTCTTAACACAGAAAAGATTCTGTAAGAAAAAGTCACAGACAAGAAGATACAAATGTTTATTAAAAAATGCTTACCCTCACTCATACTAACAGAAGACCAATTGAAACCATCGTGATAGACTGTTTTGGGAGGAAAAACAACCTAGATTTACAACAGTAAAAAAAAATTGATGAAACATTACACTGATGAAGGTAATAGGTACATAAATAACATTGAATAAGTGTAATCTGTTAAAAATTTACATACCCTAGAATTTTCCTTATATACATGCTTGCATGTGTGTGACATGAGGTTATGTGTAAGGATATGCCATGCAGCATTCTTTATAATAGTAAAAGATTAGAAAGGTCCTAAATGCCCTCTAATACAGAACTGGTCATGGATTCAAGAGTACTGTGGAATATATGCAATACTATGCCCCTGGACAAAAATGCATAGGACCTGTATGTCCTGATATAAAATTATCTCCAAGGTAGATTTTTAGTGAAAACTAAGTTATGAAACAACACATGCAGATCTATTTATGTTTAAGAATATACATATATCCTTGCAATTTTATAAAATATTTCTGGAAATATACACAAGAAAATAGTAATGGTGGTAGCTTTGGGAAAGAGCCACTTGAAAGGGGGTCATATACCTTTTTTTAAGATTTTATTTATTCATTCATACATTCATTCATTTATAGAGGGAAAGGGAGGAAGAAAGAGGGAGACAAAAAGCAATGTGTGAGAGAATGACAGGTTGGCTGCCTCTCACGCACCCTGAAGTGGGGACCTGGCCCACAATTCTGGCATGTGCCCTGACCAGGAATTGAATTGGTGACCTTTTGATTTGCAGGACAGTGCCCAACCCACTGAGCTACAACAGTCAGAGCAAAAGGTCACATGCTTTTTGTGTCTATTGAGTTTTATCTCAGTAACACTCTTATTTTGCATTTCTGTTTGTAATGATCAGATGGACTATCTTGATATAGATTGTTACTGAGGAAAACATTGATTAGGTATTTGAGAAATTACATAAATTCATCTTCAAATTCCAAACTAAGAAAAATTTTGTCTCAGACTAACTTCTTCTTATTACACAGTGACAGTATATTTTTTATCATTTTGGCTGCTGAAAAGCAAAAAACTACATCTGCATCCAGTGCAGTAGCTTCTAATACTCTCAGTTTCTTTTCTGCATAACTGCTACTTTTCTTTTCCCCTTTATTATACCTTCTTTTCTCATATTAACTTGGCTTTGTCATATTATACTTTTTACTATAAACCATCATCATGTTCTTAGACTGTAAATGAATGTGAAGACAATACTTTTGATGAAGTGTAAATATTCTAGTAAGGTTGATTTAGTCTCTCATTTAGCTGAAAAAGTAAAAAAAAAAAAAAAAACTTTTTAATATTCACCTTTAAATGATTGTATTATTAAGTCTGATCTTCAAAAATCCAAAATCAGTGTTTTTCATTTATTCATTAGTATTAATACTACAGCTTAAAGAGAGAACTTCACAGTAACAGTAATAAGAATTATTTTTATATACTCTATATTAACAATGTGTGGCCTTAACCTTTTTTTTTTTTTAAACAGATCATTACTTCTTGCTGATCTTGACAAAGAAGAAAAGGAAAAAGACTGGTATTATGCTCAACTTCAGAATCTCACTAAAAGAATAGATAGTCTTCCTTTAACTGAAAATGTAAGTAATTTGGCAATACGATTTATTTTAGACTTTAATAACTTGATTTTTTAAGTACCTAAATTATATATTAAAAATCTTATGATAATTACATTTATAGTTATGTGTAAACTAAAATATGTTTTATCTAACTTTAAATATATAATAGTTAATGAATTTTTGTTTATAAAAATAATAAAACTTCACTGTGCTTAAGCCCCGAGTTAAGAAAATCTGAATTTGAATCCTAAAGGACACAGGATTCAGCTATGCAAGTGGTTTTTATTCTGTGTATATCGAATTGCCAAACATCATGCTCTGTAGAAGTGTTTATCACCATCTGTCTGTTTTTTGAACCATACTATAGAAATTATGCCAGATAGTTTTTGAATAAAAATATCTTTGAAGATGAATATAACTAGAATATAACCCTATATGTAACCCTAGTCCTATTTCAATTATTATAATAGCTGTTGCAGGGACCTTAGAACATTTTGCATGTGCTAAAATTTCTTTGTTTTGCAGAATTAACTATAAAAGAGAATTTAATCTTGTCAGCCTCTCCCTCCCCACCCAACTTCATATTGACTATCTTAATTCATGGGGGTGGCACATATACAAACATTTCTGAAATATATTAATAATTTCAAATAAGACCATATTCCTACTACTCATAAATATTTTTTGTAATTTTTAAGAATGTATATTTTAAAATATACTTAAATATATCTTCCTCTTAGCTTGGATTTTTCACTTTCTGATAACACTTCTGAGGGAACATAATGAGCAAAAACAGAAAGAAGAAAAACTTTTTCCAAAACATGTAGTTCGGCAGGTTTCCTGAGTGAGCATTGTCTGGCAGGAGCTAGAACTAGAAACTTAAGTGCTTAGTCAGTCCCCTAGGATAATCTTTACGGTTATGAGAGGGAGAGAGAAGATTTCCCTTTCTCAGAGTGTCCTTAACACCTTCTTAGGAATTAAGGAGACACACATAGTGAAAAGACAGTTATTGGAGAGTTATGAGCAAACAAGGATTAGGTAGGAACTCAGGAAGGTTTGGTGGGATTTTCACTCTTATAAACATTAATACCAAAGTATAGTTGTTCATAATACACTTTGGTAATTAGAATGTACAAAATTTAGAGGCCAACTGTCTGCATGTATTCAGGTTCAGGAAGGGGCTCAGATATATGTGACAACTCGAGCAGTTGGCTAATATCATGTAAGATATTATTATGGGTAATTTGGTACCATTAGCTGATTTAAATTGCTTGCATTTTATAATTTTTTTTAATTTTACAAATTCTGCTTTTAATATTGGGAAGTCAACACTTTCATATGAAAATATATATCAAGAGATAGACATTGCTTTTAAAATATCAGCTCTAAAGCATATTTCTGCTACAAACTGTGTCATCTTCATCTTTCTTCGAAGAGGATTTGGGAAGTGGAGGACATATGAGTGGAGTTATAGCTGGCTAATTGGGAATTAAATAACATGCAGACTTTCTTCTATATTGTAGCCCATAATTTGGGTCTGCCTGTGGGAATACATTCTGCATATGAATGGGAAAAGGATCAGAATCTTCTCTACATTAACTGATAATTTTGGAATCCCCGAACTTACAGAATACTATTCTGAGTGAGATGAGTCTCATGCAGCTTTCTATTGGACATAAAAAGCATGAAAAACCTATAGTACTTCCTTATTCTCCTCATGTAGCACATTAACTTACCTATTTTATTTAATCATATTTTTTAGCCTTTATTACCTCTTGGGCCATGTGTCTATTAAGTTTCATTACTTTGTCCTTTTCATCTTTTTGAATGCCTAATAGTTATCATAATGCCTGAAATTTTAATTAGAGGGTTAATAAATTATTAACCTCTAATTGTAATTAATGTTTATTAATTAATAAACATTCTGTGAAGAAGTACTACTTTTATTTGTTTCCATTTTACTTCACTTTTGGATTTTACCAAAAAGTTTATGATTTAAAAGTTTAAGTTGTCCTTATGATTTATAAATATTGATATTACATAAAAGCTTTTTCTTATCCCATTTTCTTCATTTTAAAAATGGAAAAGTTCTTTCTATTTAGTCTGCATATAAATGATAATTCTTACCTTAAGTTGAGGTATAACCTTAAGGATGATGCATCTGTTATTTTATTTTTCTATGTTGTCCACATTAATGTGCTAGCTTTTAATAATTAAAAGTACTACCTCTTCAGTAAAGAAGAATCATAAGGGAACTTAAGATAGGCTTACTGAACCAATTATGTATATTAAGTGAAATAGTACAATGTAATTAAAGACATTTGTGGCTATGGGGCAGTAAAGATGTTTCAATTTTGCACTTCACATCTGGACCCAGTCTGAGCCTAGCACCTAAAATCTAAGTTTTAGGGCTCCTTGGAGTAAAATATAATTTTCTTATGCACCATTACTAATATGTATTTGCTTGTTCATTTTCTTTGTTGGCATTTGTGTGCCTTTTTTGCTTTTACTGATAAACACACAAACATAAGATATTAACATTTTAATTTTATTTGTGGTTTCAGTTTTCCTTACAAACAGATATGACCAGAAGGCAATTGGAATATGAAGCAAGGCAAATTAGAGTTGCAATGGAAGAACAGCTAGGAACGTGCCAAGATATGGAAAAACGAGCACAGGTAACTGGTTTATTATTAAACTAGAACCAGCACTAGGTAAACTATTCATTTGTCTTCCCTTGTCACTATTTCGAAATAAGAATAATATACCATGGCTGTTGGGCAGCATAACCAGTGTTCGCGTAATTCTGCCTCCACTACATTTCATTTTCCTGATACTGTTCTGCTTTGCCTTGGAATTGTAGGAAGGGAAGAGTTAAATGCTGATCATCTGGTAGTTGATAGCTAGCTCCAGTTCTTTGAAATGTTTACTTCTTGTAATCTAGATTCATGTAATGGCATTCACAATACTGCTTTTCAAGTTATACACTTAAAAAAAGGTGGGGGGAGACCTCATTCAAGGAAGTAGGACAGAAACATGTAGAGAGAACATTGGAAAACATGAAATGAGTTGGAGAAAGAAGACTTCCATATTTCTACTTTCACCTAAAGTCAAGAAAGAATATTAACTGGCTTTGTTATTTGTTAAGCATTTCCATATACTGAGTTTAGATCTTTTATGTTCACACAAGTATATTACTAATATTTTTAAGCCCTAAAGAGGCTTTGCTGATCCCCTTGTTTATTTCTTTTCCTTTTTTTTTTTTTAATAAGAGAGTTTATTTAGAAAGTCACAGAGGTAGGAAAGGTGAGCCAGCTGGGCTGTGTGGGCTCAGGAAACAAGTTACAGAGGCAAAAGGAGGACAGGCCCTTGGAGCTTAGGAGAAAGCAAGGCAATGTATCTGGGGAAAGAGGAGGTAGAACGGTGAGGGTGTGCTCCAGAAAGAGAAAGAGCACATGCTGAGTCCTCCGTCCTGAGGGTTTTTATCTGCTTGTTTTGTTTTGTTTGTACTGATTTTATTATTTTTTCATTACCATTTCATCCCATTACACCTCCTTCCCCTTAGCAGTCACCACATGGTTGTCCATGTCCATGAATCCTTTCTCCTTTTTCCTCAATCCCTCCACCCTCTAACCTCCACTCCCTTAGCTGTCATCCTGCTCTCCATCTGTGAGTGTGTCTCTATTTTGCCTGTTGGTTCAGTTTGTTCATTAGATTCCACATATGAGTGAGATCTTACGGTATTTGTCTTCCTCTGACTGGCTTATTTCACTGAGCATAATGTTCTCTAGGTCCATCCATACTGTCTTAAAGGGTAAAATTTTCTTCTATTTACAGCTGAGTGGTATTCCATTGTGTAAATGTTCCATAGTTGTTTTATCTACTCATCTACTGATGAACACTTGGGCTGCTTCCATATCTTGGTTATTGTAAATAATGCTGCAGTGAATGTAGGGGTGCTTAAGATTTTCTGAATTAGTGTTTTGGGTTCCTTTGGTTATATTCCCAGAAGTGGGATCCTTGTGTTAAAAGGCAGGCCCAATTTTAAATTTTTTTAAGCATTTTTTATTGATTATGCTATTACATAATCAATTTTCCCAATTTTTCCCCCCTTTATTCCCCTTCCGCCCTGCAGCCCTCAACCCCCCAGCATTCCCTGCCCTTAGTTCATGTTCATGGGCTGAACATATAACTTCTTTGAGTTCTCCGTTTCCTGTACCATTTTTATCTCTCCCCATCTATTTTATGCTTACTAATTATGCTTCTTCTTCCTTGTACCTTTTTCCCCCTATTCCTCCCATCCCTCTCACCACTGAAAACCCTCCATGTGATGTCTATTTTTCTGAATCTGTTCCTGTTCTAGTTGTTTGTTTAGTTTTTGTTTTCATTGCTTTTCTTTTTTTTTTAGGCTCATTTGTTGATAGTTGTGGGTTTGTTGTCATATTACTGTTCATATTTTTTATCTTCTCTTTCTTAGATAAGTCCCCTTAACATTTCATATAATAAGGGCTTGGTGATGATGAACTCCTTTAACTTGACCTTATCTGGGAAGCACTTTATTTTCCCTTCCATTCTAAATGAAAGATTTGCTGGATGGAGTAATCTTGGATGTAGGTCCTTGCCTTTCATGAC
Source organism: Anoura caudifer (assembly GCA_004027475.1). NCBI lineage: Eukaryota > Metazoa > Chordata > Mammalia > Chiroptera > Phyllostomidae > Anoura > Anoura caudifer. The sequence goes on from PVKU01001596.1 coordinate 119,625, forward strand.
TTTAAATAACTTCTTTCCAGCCCCTTCTTGCTTGCAAGATTTCTTTTGAGAAATCAGCTGACAGTCTTATGGGAACTCCTTTGTAGGTGACTGTCCCCTTATCCCTTGCTGCTTCTAGAATTCTCTCCTTCATTTGAATCTTGACTAATGTAATGATGATGTGCCTTTGTGTGTGCTTCCTGGGGTCCAACTTCTTTGGGACTCTCTCTCTCTGAGCTTCCTGGACTTCCTGGAAGTCTATTTCCTTTGCCAGATTGGGGAAGTTTTCCTTTATTATTTGTTCAAATAAGTTTTCCACTTGTTTCTCTTCCTCTTCCCCTTCTGGTACCTCTATATTTCGGATGTTGGGATGTTTAAAGATGTCCTGGAGGTCCCTAAGCCTCTCCTCCTTTTTTTGAATTCTTGTTTCTTCCTTGTTTTCTGTTTGGTTACTTCTTTCTTCCTTCTGGTCCACTCCATTGATTTGAGTCCCAGTTTTCCTCCCATCTCTATTGGTTCCCTGTGCGTTTTCCTTCATTTCACTTATTATAGCCTTCATTTGTTCATCTCATTTGTGAGCAAAAGCAACCAATTCTGTGAGCATCCTGATCACCAGGGCTTTGAACTGTGCATCTGATAGGTTGGCTATCTCTTGGTCGCTTAGATGAATTGGCTCTGACAATTCTGTTTTTTTAAAGAGCATAGGATATAATCTTCCAATTTATTGAAAAGAAAATACAAGCGACTAGTAAAATATACAAACAACTGGTAAACATTTAGGGAAACTGAAAACAAAATCCACTCTTGCTCATGCCTGTGTGTAGTTGTTAGTCTCTAGCTACTTCTGTTAATAGTTAGATTATTTATTTATTTACTTACTACTTTATTTGTTCACATATTTAGGCACCTGTGGTGGTCCCTACTCTCCTATAGACATGTAAGCAAAGGTTGGAAAAATATATATCAAGTTAATAGAGCTTATTTCTGGGACGTGAGAGTTGGTAGGATGAAGGTTACCTTACACTTCTATGTTGTCATAATTTTTTATAATAATATGAATCATATATTTTGGATGGAAATTTAAGTTGTTTATAATTTTTCACTGTTAACTAGGATAAACATGCTTATTCATGTGTTGTAAATATGTGCAAGAGTTTCAGTAGGTCAAGAATCAACAATCTTTTTCTTAGAGGACCAGATGGTAAGTATTTTAGACATGGGCCATTAGTCTGTGCCACAACTATTCTGCCTTTGTGGCAAGAACGAACCATAGATGACAACATGTGAAGAAACGGATTTGGCTGTGTGACTATAAAACTCAACTTACAAAAATGGATGGCTGACCTCTGCTTTAGAGTATATACCTAAAAGCTTAATTGCTGGTCCTTAGGTATGAGTGTTTTGAACTAATGTTTGGCAAATTGCACTCAAAATGACTTTATCGATTAGTATGTGAGAATTCCTTTTTCTTCTGCATGTCTTCTTTAGTACTGAGTCAAACTTTATAATGAACAACTATTGGGCAATGAAAATTTATCTTGTAATTTAGTTTATACTTCCTTGTATACTACCAAAGTTGAATATCTTCTCATATATTTATTAGAATTTTGGATTTTCTTTTTGTTCATATCTGTACCATTTTCTCTTACGTTAAGTGTCTTATTCTTAAATATTTAAGAGATATTTTAATATCCTCTTGATACCAATCTGTTATAGATAATATATATCACAACCTTTCCCTGCCAAACCTGGTACCAGTTTTAGCTTCATGATAAAAATTAGTTTTTATTATAAAGCTAAATGAATTATATTGTCATATTTGTGCTATAACCTATTTATACATCTTTTTCTATACTGAAGTCATAAAGGTACCCTCTATAATTTCTAGTACTTTTAATGTTTTATTTTTACAAGTAGGTCTTTAATTCATCTCAAATTCGCTATTATATATGATTTGGAAGTAGGGATCTAATTATATACATATACATACATTTTAAAATGTATATAATTATTTAATTTAAAATATTTTATATCAATCATTAATGTAAATAACATCATTTACTATTTAAATGTATTATTCATGACTAATATATAATACATAATGTATATTCACATATACATGCACATACATACAGATATATGCATATTTATGTTGTTGACTGAATGTCTCATTATCCTTTATTGGATACTCCACTACTTCCACATTGATTAGTAATGCCATCTCTGGCATATGCCAGGTTGATTTTTTTTCTGGATAGTTCTGGACTGTATTTTATTAGTCTATTTTAGTTTTTCTGTGCCTGCACTGGTACCACATTTGTTTTATTTGCTATAGAATTGCAAATTTGGATAGCTGGGATGGTGAGTTCTCCTAATTTTTGTTTGTAAAAATGTGGTTATACTCTGTCTCCCATTTGAAATTTTGTCTCATAACTCTCCCAGTTGAGATTTTGTATCAGGTTGTCTTAATTCAAAGAAAATTCTTTTGGGCTTTTGATTAGAATTACATTGACTTTATAAATTAATTTGAGGAGAATTTATCTTTACAATACTGAGCCTTCTTTCTTTAAAGGATGAACTAAAGCCAGACCTCCTGGCTTTTAATCTTAGACTTGTTAACTTACCAGCACTATATCTTGGGTAAACTCTTTGCCTCGGTTTTTTCATCGTTAAAGTACGAATAATGATAAGCCTTGGCCAGGTGGCTCAGTTAGTTGGACCTCGTCTTGTGCACCAAGAGGTTATGGGTTTGACCCCTGGTCAGGACACATACCTAGGCTGTGGATTCGGTCCCCAGTTGGGTGCATACAGGAGTCAGCCCATCAGTGTTTCTCACATCGATGTGCTTCTCTCTCCCCTCCACCTTCCTCTCTAAGGATCAATAAACATATTGTCATGTGAGGATTTTTTTTAAGTTTTTCAGAGAGTTTGTAAAAATACAGATAATGATAAACTGTAAAACTGTAAGGATTAAGTGATTTAATACATGTGAAGGCACTTAGAATCTTGTACATGATAAACACACAGTAAATATTAGGTATTATTATTTTTATCTCTATTCATTTAGGTCTTAAGATACATCCTTCAGTAAAGTTTTGTAATATTCTTCATAAATCTATTACATATTTTTAAAAGATTTATCCATAGATATATTATAGTTTCTGTTGCTGTTGTGAATGAGCTTTTCTTTAATTGCATTACTAAATTATATTTAAGTAATAAGTATGCAGTAATCTTCCTGAACTCTCTCATCAGATTGTCTCATTAGCTTAAGATTTTTTTTAAAAAAATTTTTATGTAAACTGTCACAGTATTTGCAAATAATGACAACTTTATCTTTTAAAGTACTTTGTTTTTTCTTTATATTGTTTAAGAGCTCTAATACAGTGATCCCTCACCTGTTGCGGGAGTTACGTTCCAGAGACCCCCCGCAATAGGTGAAAATCTGCGAAGTAGCGGCGTTACATTTATTTCATTATTTATATATATTTTAAGGTTTTATAAACCCTTCCCACATGCTTATAAACCTTTCCCACTCTCTTATTAACCTTTTCCCACACTCTTATAAACACTTCATATGCTCTTAAATACTTTCTACACTCTTAAACCTACGTAATTTTAACAACATATAAAATTCTATATGGGTACTCACCAGTGAAGTATATGTATACATCTTTGAATAAGAAGCAGTGATACTGATCTTCTTTGTCTTGTCTTGATTTTAAAAAGGATTTTGTAATTTCACCATTAAGTATTTTATTTACACAAGGTTTATGATAAATACCCTTTATCAAGTTCATTTATTCTCTATTCCTAATTTGTTGAGGTTATCCTGAATCTTTATTTAACAGTATTAATATTGTATTTTTAAAAATCTGTTTTTCAAAGTCATACCAACTCCATACTGTAGAACAATTAAGCAGTTTTTATTAAACATCATTTTATAAATATTTATAAATATTCAAGATTATCATATAGAAGAAAAATACCTCTATCCTCTTCCGTTTTCATGTTTAGAAACAGAAGCGTAAGGGTTGTCATGTCAGAAATCATTCACCTCAGTGGACACTAAGTCATAGACTTACATGACTTCAAAATTTAGTGACATGTTGGAAATAAAGAAAGGTAGTGTTATGGAGAGGAATATTAGATATAATTTCTCTTTTTATCCTCTAAATATTAAAATTTTAAATTTAGGACTTTATTGGTGGAGAAGCACTAGCTAATCAAATATTACAAAGCCAGTAATTGTGTGTGTTCGGTTGTTTCTGTAAAACCAGGAAATATTTACCATCTGATTGTAGAAGTGGTCACTCATCTTTGCAGTACTTTTAAAAAGCTACCAAAAGTACGGGCACATGTCCTTCAGCATGTTTTCATGATGTAAATTAGATTTGGTAAGATTTGTTTATTAGAAAAGAGTATTTACCTTAAATTCACTATTTTCTGAACTGTGATAGAGTCAGCATAGCTGTAGTGTTACAAAGGGAGGTAGGGAAGAAATAAGGAATTTTTGTGGGGGGCACTTTTTTGAACTTCTCTATGTTTGTTATAACATTGGATAATAGCAGCAATAAGCGTTTTTACTCTGGTACTAAAAAAAGGAAGACACGGCTATTTAAGCAAAACTAGATGTGATCAAAGGGTAATTTTTATTTATGTTTTATAACCATATATACTTAAAGCTGTTTGTTACACTACTTTTATTTCTCTATTGGGGTATGTACACATGCTCAGAAATCTTTTATTGCTGGGGTTTATAATCAAAACATGTTTGAAACAACTCCATTTGGTTTATGACATTTTTCCCCCATTAAGAAAATTACTCTTATAATACAGTTTTTCATATCTCAATATTAGGATGTCAACTACATACTTATTTCAGAAGATGATACAACATTGGCAGTACTTATTTTTAAAACCTATATATTTGATCTATCATAAAGCTAATTAAAAGCAATTTCAGTTTGCAAGGTTTTTATATGTAAGTAAATTGTTTTTTCTCACTTCCACTAGTATCTATAAAAATTTAACGAAAATCCAGCTTTTTCTAAAAGCACTTTTTCCATTGTTTAAATTCCACATTGTTTGATCTGTAGTTTCTGATTTCTGTTTGCTTGGCGGTCTCAGGATAGTGGGTAAACAAAAGCTCAACCATCGTTGTGATCCCAGTACTGGGAATGAAGATAATGTTTAGCTGCAGTAATTATTTGGAAAGCTAAATCTGAAAGTACTACTGACTTGCAATAGGAATAACTTTGGAGAAGGTTAACCCTACTGTTTAAAACCTGGTGTTTATTAAAACAAGTCAGATGCTCTTTCCCTTTACAAGCATACCATGTTTTATATAGATTTATTACATTATATTGATATCTGATTAGTGTATTATAAAAGATTAATTTCAAGAGTAATTTTCTCTGTGCTGAAATATTTTTTGAGAACAATATAAACACCAAATTTTCACACTGTGTGCATTATACAGTTCGACATATATTTGTACCATTTTCCTAAACAGAGCTATATATCTGTTAAAGTTAGATGTATTAAAAAGTTGAACTGCAAAAGGACTCATGGACATGGACAACAGTGTAGTGATTCCTGGGGCACAGGGGGTATAAAGGGATTAAATAGAAATGGAAAAACACAATAAAGATTAAATTTGCATTATTAAAGTATTGATTTTGACTCATAAAAAATTTAACTGAACCTAATATCATCGTGTATTGTATACAAATATCTAACTTATAAGAATTGTTGGGTATGATCCTGAGATACTAAGTGGTAGCCATAGTATGATTATTTACACTAATGTCTTCAATAAAAATAGATCTAATTTGGTCACTTATTTTATTTTAGCGAAGAGTAACCAGAATTCAACAAATAGAGAAGGACATACTTCGTATACGACAGCTTTTACAGTCCCAAGCAACAGAAGCAGAGGTTAGTAAATTCTCTTTATTGTTTGCAGGTATAAATATAGGTAGTTATTCTAAGAAAAGAAAACATAATTAATGTGGCATCATTAAAATATACATGTTCTGCAGAATTGAGATACTTTATAAGTTTTTTCATGAAATTAAATTATCAAAAACATTGACTACTTTGATTTTGTTATATCTTTAGGACAATTAAAAATTTAGGCACAACCACATCAAAATTACAACTACACAACAGAACAACCATCACTCAGAATTGTGTCATCACTATCAAAATTGAGTTGAATAAAAATCTGACAACTGTGGAATTAAAGAAACCACATCCATCCACACTGGTAGGAGGGGTGGAGATATGGAACAGGCTGGTCCCACATCCATGTATGATTGATAAAAATTTGGGAGGGAAACCTCAGGAGCAAGGAGTCCCAGCCCCGCAACAGGCCCCCCAGCTCAGGGTTCCAGTGCCAAGAAGTTAAGTCCCATAACTTCTGGCTACAAAAAACAGTGGGAATTGAGTCGGTAGAAGAAACATTTGGAATTCTAAGGAGTTCCTCTTAAAGAAATCATACATGGACTTACTCAGACATAACTCCGTCTGAGCTCCAGCACCAAGGTAGTAGCTTGAGAGGCAGCAGTGGCATAGAGGGAAAAACTGTTGTTACTGGCATGGAGGCAAGAGCTGGGGGACAGCTTTCTCCCAGACAGAAGGGTAGACAGAAGCCATTATCCCTTTTCTGAGCCCACCCCTGACAGAGCCAAAGAGCTAACAGGCAGGTTCTGTATCTGAGACTCCATGGACCTGGCTAACACTGTTTGCCCCATGCTGGAGATCACCTGAAATTCTGTCCCACCTAAATAAACTATGGGCCGAAACTGTTAACTGTGATTTTTCCATATGAAATGGCTCATCTTGTCTAATGCTTCACAACTTCCTAAATCCTCTCAGAAAAGCAACAGTCAGCCTCATTGAGCCCCTAACCCCCATATCTGTTGCTAAGTAGTCCCAGGCCCTGCATTAGCAGAACCCAGGGAAGATTCACAGTTTGGCTTCACTTGGGAACCTCCAAGCCCAGCACAAGTAGCAACCATCTCAGATTACTTTATAGCTCATTTAGGGTGGACACAGGAAGGGGCTGACCCTGGCCCATACCACCCAGGAAACCCCAGAGCCTGCACACCCAGTGTAGACAACTACAGACCATGTTGGAGCACCATCACCCTGTCCTTGCACAGCTGATCCTTCATGGAGGGCGGAGGTTGGTGGCCAGTGGTTATAGCCAGTCCTTGTAGCTGACTGGCCTGGGTAAATCCTTCCCATTGACCTGCCAACAGCAATCAAGGCTCAACCACAAGAGACGGGAGTACTCAGCCCACTTGAACAGCACACCTTGAGGACCCAGCTTTCATGATAGGGGAGGCTGTATCACTGGACCCTACAGGACACCTAGTACATTAGGCCACACTACCATGACAGGGTGTCATAGCAGGTCTACCTAATACATAGAAACAAACACAGGGAGGCTGCCAAAGTAAAGAGACAAAAAAAATATGTCCCAAATGAAAGAACAGATCAAAACTCCAGAAAAAGAACTAGACAAAATGGAGATAACCAATCTATCAAACACAGAGTTCAAAACACTGGTTATAAAGATGCTCAAGGAACTCAGTGAGGACCTGAACAGCATAAAAAAGATCCAGTCACAAACAAAGGATATGCTAACTGAAATAAAGAACAATTTACAAGGAAACAATGGTAGAAGCTGAGAATGGAATCAATGATTTAGAACATATGGAAGCAAAAAACCATCAGAACAACAAGAAGAAAAAAGAATAAAAAAAAACAAGGATAGTGTAAGCCTCTGGGACAACTTCAAGAAGTCAAACATCCATATCACAGGGGTGCCAAAAGGAGAAGAAAAAGAGCAAGAAATTGGAAATCTATTTGAAAAAATAATGAAAGAAAACTTCCCGAATTTGGTGAAGGAAATAGACATACAAGTCCAGGAAGCACAGCGAGTCCCAGACAAGATGGACACAAAGAGGCCCACATGAAGACACATCATAATTAAAATGCCAACGCTTAAAGATGAAGAGAGAATCAAAAGCAGAGAGAAAAGCAGTTAGTTACCTATAGGAGAGTTCCCATAAGATTGTCAACTGATTTCTCAAATGAAACTTTGCAGGCTAGAATGGATTGACAAGAAGTATTCAGTCATGAAAAAGAGACCTACAGCCGAGATTGCTCTATCCAGTAAAGCTATCATTTAGAATCTAAGGGCAGATAAAGTGCTTCTCAGGCAAGAAAAAATGAAAGGAGTTCATCATCACCATTATATAAAATGTTAAAGGGATTTATTTAAGAAAAACAGGATGAAAACTATGAACAATAAAATGGCAATAAATACATATCTATCAACAATTGAATCTAAAAACAAACTAAACAAGAAGAACAGAGACAGAATCATGGATGCAGAGAGTGTTTTGATGGTTGCCAGATGGGAGGGGGATCTAGGGGATGGCTGAAGAGGTAAGGGGATTAAGAAGTACAAATAGGTAGTTACAGAATAGCCATGGGGATGTATAGTATAGTATAGGAAATGGAGTGGCCAAGTAACTTATATGCATGACCAATGGACATGAACAATGGTTTGGGAATTGCTTGAGGGTGTGGGGTGGAGGGTGGCAATGGGGGAACAATTTGGACAACTGTAACAGCATAATCAGTAAAATATAATTAAAACATTTATAAGCCATAGATACAAATACCTTACTTCAGTTGTCTGTTTACTTATAATCGGATAACTAACTTAATTTGGCTATTATCAAGTAGTAAAGGAGCTATTTTCTTGTAGTAATCCACAGTAAACATTGATCATACACATTTATCTATGCTTACTGTACAATCCCCATTAAAATGATAGTAAAAGTACAAAATGAAACAGGCACAAAGACCAGGAGAGGTGACATCAATAAAATTTGGGGAGCTGGAGAGCAGATAAACAAATGCACTGTTCTAATGTATGGTAGTGTTGACCCCAACTCAGCAGTAGGAAGTCATGAAGCAACTTGTTTTATACTGTGGAGTCTTAAAAGATTCCAGAATTGGTTATACTAGGTACCTTGGGATGTGAGGATTAGCATGGGGGCTAAAAGCAACAGAATGATTGAAAATTTGTTAAGAATCTGGTGGAGGCTCTTAGAACCTCTCTTCAGCTCTTCATAGCAGAGTGCCTGCTTCTTTCCAATTCCAGCAAAAGGTGAGAGTTAACTTGACAGAGTTAAACAGTGATCTTTAAATAGGAGTCAGTCTATAATTGAAGTTGGAGGTACCATACTAAAATCCAAATTAAGTGAAAATTTACTTAATGCTGAAAGTTTCACTGTCATCCAGGCTTATAATACAGGCAGTTTCTGGAATTGATTTCTCTAAGAAATATGACACCCCCCCCAAAAAAAAAAAAAAAGATCTAAAGACACAGACATTGGGGGATTCCTCAATAAAGTAGTGCACTTGGACCACACTACAGGATACCTATAGTTGACAAACTATAGAATTTCACTTAACTGTTTCATAGGTAGCCCACTCTTAAGTATGGATGGATTGCTAAAGACACCCAGACATTTTGAGAAAGTTTTTAATAAAGATTTAATAAAAACATATTATGCAGGGCGCAGAAAACTTTTTAAAAAATAAAGCTAACATTTTCTCGGATAAGATATAATACATCAAAAAAGCAAGAAAATGATGGTATATAAAAGGAACGTTCAGAGATTTTATAAAAGAATTCTTGGGAATTAAAATTGTGATAACAAGTAAAAAAACCCACTAGAAAGTTTAGAAGATAAATTTCTCAGAAAGTAGAACAAAAAGATGATGATAATGGAAAATAGAAAAGATGAGAAAATAGGAGTATCATTGTAATAATGTTCAATATCCAATAAAAAGAAGTTCCTGAAAGAGAAGAGAAATTCTCTGACACCCCCACTGGGCATCCAACAATTCAGTTCAGTTTTGACCTTCCCCAGAGTTAATGTGGACCCCAAAGGATGGCCTTCACTTCAGGCACCAGCTGCAAGTTTTGGGTGTCCCCCAAGCCACTTTCACTTTGCCCACCTTACTATAAATTCCACCTCAGATGGGTATACTACAGTGTAATTCAGTTCTGAAACTACCCAAAGTTAGCATAAGCCCTACAGGTCAGGGCAGAGTCCTTTACAAGACTGCCTCTATTTCAGATGCCACGGTACCATCCTTATAGCCAGCTGGCTAAAAATGTGGGGACTCCCACACCCCTTTAGGTTTGACAATTCATTAAAATGACTCAAAACAAAAGTACTACACTTACAATTAGAGTTTTGTAGAAAGGATACAGACAGGAACAGGAAAATGGAGAAATATATAGGACAAGATCTGGAGACGGTAAGGAATGGAGGGTGTAGAGTGTCCATGCTCTCATAGAATATAGAGACATCACTTGCCCAGCACTTCTGTGTGTTCATCAGTCAGGAAGCTTCACTGAGCTTTGGTGTTTGGGGTCTTTATCTAGATTTCATTATATAGGCAGTTCAATCAAGTGGCTACATGAGTTCCAACCTCCTAGGAATGTGGTTTGTCTTTCTGACGACCAGCACACATCCTGAAGCTTTCTACAGGCCCTCCTTGAGTTACCCTGTTTGCTCAGCCAACTCAAGAAATCCCAAGGGTTTTTGAAGTTCTGTGCCAGAAACACAGGGACAAAGATAAAACATAGTTTATGTTATACCACACCAGCCTATAAATTTAAGGCTGCATATTAAATTTGAAAGTAGAATATGTTTTTTAGATAGGCAAACTGCATATTATTAAATTTGAAAGTAGAATATGTTTTTTAGATAGGCAAAGTTTCAAAAATATGTATTTTTCATGTACCATTTTCTGGAAACTGTTAGAGGATATAGTTAAACAAATTAAAGATATAAAGCAAAATCAAAGATGTAAAGAAAAATGAAAATTTGAGATCCAAGATAAGAAATATAATACAAGAGAAAGAGATGAAAGACTCCTCAGAATGAAGATGAAGGGAGATTCTAAGACAAATGATAAAGTAACCAGTCTATATTGGAACAGTTGAGAAGATTCCAGGAGAGATGAATCTTAAGAAGATGAAATCAAGACTACTTAATGTTTTTTAATTTATTGAAAGCAAAGGAAATCTAGACAGTAGGAGAGAAACTGATGGTGTCACAAATACATGACACCAAATGCACGAAACAAAAATGATAACCTTTAACACCATGGACAGCAAGAAGTTGTGAAGGAAAATAATCATAGTATACAACTTGTCAGCCATGATTAGAATTTAATAGGTAAAATAATGTAAATAGTGAAAAATTTATCTAACTATAAAGAAATATTGGAAGGATGGAGGATAATTGTGATGTTGAGGGTGGGATAGGGGCAAAAGAGAACCCAGTCCTCTTCTCTTACATAGTAAGAAATCAGTACATGATGCATTAAGGTGAAAATTGCAGAACTAGCAATACAAGTGGGTTATTTAGAGAAAGAGAAGTAAGCATACCCTTACCCCTAAAATCCCCTGATGAAATGTTTGCCTTTAGAGAATAGGAAATAGAATAGGGCGGGCAAGTATGAGAGACCTCTATTTATTGTCATGAGTCTTTAGAACTAATGATTATTTAAATTCTTTACATATTTAACTGTGATAAAAAGAAAACATTTTTAAAAGAGCCAAAGACATAATTTAGAAGATATTTATACTTATCTTCCTCTACAATCCAGTTTGGCTTGATAGTGATTAGTAAAGAATTTGAGAAGAGCTTAGAGATGTCAAAATCCTGTGAAAAGTCATGTGTAGTATGTTATCATTGAGAACAAGACAACACATGGGAGCCAATGTAAAGTAGGGAGTAAGGAGAAAGTACTATTTCAGTGGAACACAAATACAGTATATTCAAACCTGCTAGAAGCTGAATGTTAACTGGGTCTTGTGCATATCTGTCAGCCCTGCAACTAAATATCTGAAATTTGGTTTTGATCACCAAGGAGAGGATGGGAAGTGTAAGTTTAAAAACCATCCCCTCACCTGTTGACAGCCACTGACTTTAGGCACTTCTCATTGTTTATAGGTGAATAAAAAGAAAACCTTAAGTAAAGTATTGCTGAATAAGGAAAAGAGTAGCATCTGGCAGGCGCAAAAAAAAAGATAAGTTTTCAGAAAGTTTTTGCATAAGTCAATTACAGGTAGACCTGTCTCCATGCAACAAGAGAATAGTCATAAGGAAACAATGAAGTGGTATCAAGATGAAATGTAAAGGAAAATGGGTAAAGAAGGACTAAAAGGATTTTTTTAAGCTAAATTAAAAAACCACATTGAACAATAAAGAACAGAATCTAAGAAAAATTGGCTCAGTCTTTAGGGAAGAACTGGAAAGTTTCAAATACACTGCCAGGTTTGGACTCAACATCACGGCCACATGGGGGGAAAAAAGAATGCATAGAATGAAACATCAGCACACTATCATCATCTAAATATTGGGTTGGCCAAAAAGTTCATTTGGTGTTTTTCCATAAGATGGCTCTAGTAGTGCTTAGTGTGTTTAACTTCATTAGAAACAATTTTGTTAGATTGTATTGTAAAAGCTGACATGTCGGCTTGCATTTTTTAAAAAAACTTATCAAAGTTGGTTAATTTTTACACAGCCATTTTAATTTTGAAGATGGAAGAAAATAAGCAACATTTTTGGCATATTATGCTTTATTATTTCAAGAAAAGTAAAAATGCAACTGAAGCGCAAAAAGTTTGTGCAGTGTATGGAGAAGGTGCTATGACTGATTGAATGTGTCAAAGTTGGTTTGTGAAGTTTTGTGCTGGAGATTTCTTGTTGGACAATGCTGCATGGTCAGGCCAACCAGCTGAGAAGTTAATAGCAATCAAATTGAGACATTCATTGAGAACAATCAATGTTATACCACATGGGAGATAACTGACATACTCAAAATACCTAAATCAATAAAATTATTGGTGAAAATGAAAAATGTGTCTCTTATTTTACAGAAAAAACTAAATGAACTTTTTGGCCAACCCAGTGTAATTACTAAAAACATGATGAAGCATTTATATGTAAAAATGTTTACATTATAAAATAGTATGCATGCTTTAGTCCCATTTTTTAAAAAGATTCACACACATATGCATGAGAAATAATTTGAACATGCAGCTAGCCATCCTTAGTATCTCCTTGTTTTTCTTGTTTGGTTTTCTGTTTTAAATTTTTTTGTAATAATTATGTACAGCTTTTATAATGAGAGAAAACTTTTGTATACAAAATAATTTGATATGTTCTGTCATCACCAGCACGTTTTTCTACCCAAATACACAGGGAAGATTATTGTTTCTAATGTTAAAAGTATACTTTTTGAAGGAGTAGGGTCCAGAAGTTTATTAACTCATTTATTCTTTTCTAAGAATGTTTTCATCTATGCCTGACTAAATGGAAGCATATAGCATGTTCATGAATTGAAAGAATTAACGTCATTAAAATGTCCATACTACTCAAAACAATCTAGATTTAACACAATTCCTATTAAGATACCAATAGCATATTTCATAGATCTAGAACAAATATTCCAAAAATTTATATGGAACCAAAAACGATGCCACATAGCCTCAGCGATCTTGAGAAAGAAGAACAAAGTTAGAGGGATCACTATACCTGATATCAAACTATGCTACATGGCCACTGCAATCAGTACAGTCTGGTGCTGGCATACGAACACACATAAATCAATGGACAATAACAGAGAGCCCAGAAATAAACCCAGGTCTTTATGGTCAATATTTGACAAAGGAGGCAAGAGCATATAAATGGAGTAAAGATAGTCTCTTCAATAAATGGTGTAGGGAGAAGTGGACTGTTACATGCAAAAAATATAAAACTAGACCACCAACTTACAACATATGCCAGAATAAATTCAAAATAGATAAAAGACTTAAATATAAGTCATGATACCATAAAAATCCTGGAGGAAAATAACAGGCAGTAAAATTTCAGAGATTTTGCATAGCACTATTTTTGCCAATATATCTCCTAGGAAAAGGGAAATAAAGGAAAAAACAAATGGGACTACATCAAATTAAAACTCTTCTGCACAGCTAAAGAAATCATCATCTAAATATTATTTTTTAAGAGGCAGCTTTTTTTTTATTGAGGAGCACTACATTTTATATTTTTGCTTGATATTTTCTGCTTGAGTTTTTGATACTGTTGCTTTTGTAGCCTCTTTAATTATAGTTAGTCGTCATCCTACTCCCAATCTCATATTCTGATTATTACTGTTTGGCTACATCTAGCAGTTTTTTTATATTTGTAACTCAATAGTCATGGTTTTCCCTAGTTAATTGAATCTTTCATTTGTATGAAATATCCCTCCTTATTCCATTTGAATTTTATTTTATCTGCTATTAATATTACTACACTACCCTGGCTGGTGTGGATTGAGTGCTGGCCTGAGAACCAAAGGGTTGCCAATTCGATGCACAGTCGGGGCACATGCCTGGGTTGCAGGCCGGGTCCCCAATAGGGAGTGCATGAGAGGCAGCCACACATTGATGTTTCTCTCCCTCTCTCTTTCTCCCTTCCCCTCTGTCTAAAAATAAATAAAGTCTTAAAAAATATTACTATACTGACATTGTTTTTGTTATCTTTGTTTAGTATAATAGATTCCCTGCTTGTTCCAAATTTTATCAACACTCCAGCCTCATATCATTGACTCGTATCATTGGATTTGGGGCTGTTGATCATTGTGATCCAATCTCTTCTTGCTTCCTTGTATTGTAAAAGTTATTATATATGTCGTGGCCTAAAGATGTTACATATAGTCTAACAGTTCAATGAATATAAACTAAAGGAAGGTGCCATGTCACATTTCAAAAAGAACCAAATCCTTTTTTTTTTTTAATTTTACTATTTGAAGTTTCTTTTATTCCATTTGTCATTTTTCTAATCAGAGAAAGAATCTAGAAAGTGGAGAAAACTGGGGATTTGATACTTATAAATTAATTCATATGCAATATAGACAAGAAAAAATTTTTGCCAAGTAATTTCTCCACCGCTAAGTTTATTATTTATTGCACTTTGTCTTACCTTCTAACAACTCTGGATTAGTATCTAAATGCTCAATGTAATTCAAGGGGTATAATTTATTGCATATGATTCAAATTCCAAAAGTTCCAGAAGGATATATGAGGCAGCCAATGTTACCACTTATTTATGTATCTTTGACAGGTCATTTAAGGAACTGTGAGACAAATTATAATAGGGTTTTTAAAAACTCTAGATAATAGCCAGTAAGAAATATTTTTAAAAATTCTATGCAGGGTACACTTATAGCTCATTAATAAGGAGACAGCTCAATTTAAAAATGGACAAAAAGTTTGCATAGGCATTGCACCAGAAAAGACACAGGAATGGTTAATGAACACATGAAAATACGCTCAACATCATTAGTCACTACGGAAATACAAATCAAAATCACAATGAGATACCACTTCATATCCATTCGGATGGCTATAATCATAAAGGCAGTAATAAGCATTGGCAAGGATGTGAATAAATACAGTGTTGGTGAGACTGTAAAATAGTACAGCCACTTGGAAAACAATTTGACAGTTCCTCAAAATATTAGATGTAGAGGTACCATGTGACCCAGTAATTCCACTTCTAGGTATCTGTCCAAGAGAGATGAAACATGTGTCTACACAAAGACTTTAACTTGAATGTTTATAGCAGTATTATTCACACTGGCCCAGAAGTAGAAACAGTGCAACTGTATATTGCCTAGTGAATATATACAAATGTGGTGTAGCCTTAAAATGGAATACTATTTGGTAATAAAAAGAAACAAATTAATGACACACACTACAGTGTGTATGGACCTCAAAAACATGCTAAGTAAAAGAAGCCAGACACTAAGTCCACATACTCCATTTGTAAGAAAGGTCCAGCAAAGGCAAATTTATAAAGACCAAAGGTAGTTGCCTGGATCTGTGGGCAGTAATGAGGATTAACTGTAAATGAGCACAAGGAATCTTACTAGAGTGATGCAGATGTTCAAAAACTGAATTATGGTAATGCTCAGTAAATTTACTAAAAATAATTGAATTATACACTTAAAATTACTTCATTTGTGGTATGTAAATACCTCAATGAAAAAAATATTTTTCAGTCCTAGGCTAGAAATCTTTGCATTAGTTATCCAGCAACAACAGAAATGAGGGAGCAGCCCTGGCTGGT
Organism: Anoura caudifer; assembly: GCA_004027475.1. Taxonomy (NCBI): domain Eukaryota; kingdom Metazoa; phylum Chordata; class Mammalia; order Chiroptera; family Phyllostomidae; genus Anoura; species Anoura caudifer. The sequence continues at coordinate 135,833 of PVKU01001596.1, forward strand.
ATACTTCAGTGGACTGAGCTCAGGCCTGCAAACCAAAGGGTCACCAGTTCGATTCCCAGTCAGGGCACATGCCTGGGTTGAGGGCCAGGTCCCCAGTAGGGGGTGAGAGGCAACCACACATTGATGTTTCTCTCCATCTTTCTCCTTCCCTTCCTCACCCTCTAAAAATAAATAAGTAAAATATTTAAAAAAGAGAAAGAAATGAGGGTGTAGGTAGGATTGTTTTTCATAGGAATCAGAAAAGCCTCTTTGCCTTCAATGTTCACACTAGTTTGGGACAGTGATCAGAGACTGCAAGCAGGACAGTAGCCTAGGATCATTGACAACAAAGAGAAGTAAATGAGGAAGGAGGAAAGAAAATTAAGGGAATAAGTGTTAAATATTTATTATTTTGGGCTCTGGAATCAGACTGCCTGGTTGTGATCCCAGCTCTGGCTCTGTCATTTACTAGATGTGTGACCTAAGGCCAAATATATATCTCGTCTGTGTCTCAGTTTCTTAACCTGTAAAATGGAGATAATAATTGAAACTGCTTCATAGAATTGATATGAGGATTAAATAAATCAATCAATGACAGGTGATAAATGCATACATAGTAGACACATTTATCATCATCACCATCACAAATAGTCCTGACAGTCCTGCATGCATACTCTTTCCCTGGCTCCCCCCTTCACCCTCTAGTGGAAATAAGTATTTCAACCCTTCTCTCTCTCCCACTCTAATAATTCCACCTCCTCCTTCACAGAGTGAACAGTAGCTATCATAAGAACTACCTCTCTTTCCTACCAGGAAACATTCTGTCTTCCTTCCTGCACCTTGGATTCTCAGCTCCTGCCTTCTCAGGAACTTTTTACTCATCTCTTATTCTTTCAAATATTACACTTAATCTTTTTCCTCTTCTGTGGAACCCTTCCACTGGCATTTAAACAGGCTCAAATCTTATGTTTCAAAATATAAAATGAAACTTCCTCAATCCCACCTCTCCCTGAAACTGCCTTTCTTCATCTATCTCTGTTGCCTCCCTCATTGTCTTTTCCCAGTCCCCACTCCAAAGGGGTTTCTAGGCTCCCGGTCTACATTTCCTCCCCACCGTTCACTGTTAAGGCAAGCCAATCTAATTTCTGCTCCCATAATTCACTGACATGGACCATTAGTGATTTCCATATTGTTAACTAAATTGACATTTTCAGTCTTCATCTTGACACTTTTCACAGTATTGAATACTTCCTGTTTGAAATATTCTTCTCATGGCATCTATGACAATACTTTTTTTGCTTTCTTCACGTCTTTGTCCTTTAAAGGCTCCTGTTCTTTATGTAGGCATTAATTATAGGCATTCCTTAAGGCTTATTTCTCTTTTCTATGTATTGTCTCTCCCTAACGCCATCTCATTTGTGTTTAGGGCTTCAGTTACCACCTGTTGGCTCTCAAATTCATTTCTCCAACCCTGAACTCCAAACTTCCAAATCTACGTGCCTACTCTGCATCTTCACTTAGATGTCTCAAAGGAACTTTAAATCCAACATATCTAAAGCATAATAAATGATTTTTTCCTACACTCTTTTTACCACCTCACCTCTTTCAGAAACCCTTATTCTCCTTAAGTTATTATCTGTCTTTGTGATTGGCACCATTATTATTCAATTGTGTGAGCTAAAGAATATAGGGGTAATTCTTGACACCAGACCTATTCGTCCACTCACCACATCCAGTCTATCACCAAGTCCTTCAGATTACCTGTCTCCACTCCTTTCATCTCCATCACTGCTTCCCTAGTGCAAAGTACCATCATCTCACACTTAACATTAATGCATTAGCCTCCAAACTGATTCCTGTTTCCTATTTACTGAGACTATTTACAAATTGACTTTAAAAAATCTATTTACATGCATTTTATCTCATTAATATACTAATATTAGTTATATGGGGGCAAGAGTGCTATCTGAGAATTACACTAAAATTCAAAATTAGGTAAGATTATTTTATTATCTTTTTGTTCGACTTTCTGCACTATGATCCTCTGGTGTATTAGGACAAGCCATGCTTCCTTCCACCTCAGGATCTTTATATATCTTTCTTTTTTTTAAGGTTTTATTTATTTACTTTTAGAGAGAGTTGAAGGGAAGGAGAAAGAGAGGGGAAACATCAAAGTGTGGTTGCCTCTCATACGCCCCCTACTGGGGACCTAACCCACAACCCTTTGGTTCGCAGGCCGGCACTCAGTACACTGAGCCGCCACCATCCAGTGTTGCATATGATCTTCTGTTTACCTAAAACCTTCATCCTCTACCCCTGTCCCTTTTCCTAAAACTCCAATTTATTCTTCAGCTCTCAGTTCAAATAGCACTTCCTAAGAGAGTTGTTCCCAAACTCCCAGACCATGACTCCTTCTGTTATATGTTCTTATAGCACCCTGTACTCTTCTTTCAGAGCAGTTGTCAGAGTTTTAACTTTATTATTTTTCTTATTTGATAGTGTCCCCGACTATAAGCTCCAAGGGTACATAGAACAATGTCTGGTTTTGCTGGCACTGTATTCCTTAGCACATAATGCAAGTAACTAACATAGCAAATGCTTAGTAATTACTTTTACATTGACATCTTCAGTTATGTTAGTGTCAAATCTTTGTGGTTTTCATGGGTTTTGATTTGTTTTGTTTCTAGATTGACTTTGTATGTGTCTACTTTTGTTGATTTTATTAAGTTTTATAGTGTGATTTTCAGATGGTACTATTTTTTCTTATATTTCTGAATTATTGGGGTTACCTCCATTATGGCCAACATATAACTATACTAGTTTATTGATGGAAATGTTGCATGAAAATTAATTTTTAAGTCACATTTTAAGTGGTCTGGGAGAGCTTGATATTTAAAGAAGTTTTAGTGGAAGCCGTTTTGTAAGATAATTATCCACTATTATGTTGCATTTTTTTAAAGCAAAATTTTTATTTTAGAGTGTCATTTTCCTAGAGCAATCACATTAGTAATTGTTTCTATAAAAAATAATGGAAAAATTATTTTCTTTGATTCTGCAGTGTCAATTTTACAAAGTGACTGCTTTGTACTGGATATAATCTATCTTGAAATGACTGCTTTTACTGATATAGTCTGTCATTTTAATTTCATGTAACAGATGGTGGTTACAGTAGAAGAGGTTTTTAGTTTTATTTACATCAGAATCTAAGAGCTTAGATTTTTATTTCATATGATTTTTATTAGCAAATGTATATATATTTTAGGTATAAGTATACTTACACAGAAGGCATTTATAAGCTTAGGTAATAGTTTAACTGTTAGATTTGCAGTTCCATTAAATGCCAGAATCATGAGACCTTGCAGAAAAGACAGTTATTTGTTCTAGTTGGGTTATATTCCTGATAGTGATGTGAGCACAGCTGGTGGAGGATGGTGTTTCTGTGCGTCTCAGAAAATCCTTTGTCTTGTGCAGCTCTAATGCTCAAGGGGCACACTGCACTTTCCTCTTACCGAAATAGTCGGCTGCCGACCATGCTGGAGAAGTCTGAAGTGCAGTTCCATGCCTTTGTAAACCTGTATAATTGATGCATTCAGAGCTTTAAAACAAGAGAGCGAAGAAAGCTGTGAGCTATAAAAGCATGCACCGTTTTTGTGTGTAATGATGTCAACTCCATATTAACAGAGGTCATCTCAGAACAAGCATGAAGCTGGCTCACATGAAGCTGAGCGGCAGAATGAAGGTCAAGGAGTGGCAGAAATCAACATGGCAACTTCTGGTAGTGGTCAGGTAAATAAATTATTTTATTGGTTTTTAAAATTAACTATTTAAATATTTTAAAAGGAATATGGAGTGAGATGATGGTCAGAATGATCTGTAAATCTTGTTTCCTAACTCCCGAATGGATATCTTCAGAAGAATTCAGTACCAAATGCAATAGGAATTTTTCCTCATTATATCTAACAATAACATTTTCAAGTTTCTAAGTATATTTTATAGTCTAAATTATGTGTTTCTGTTTTAGTCTAAAATGTGTGGTGTGAGTAGAATTTTTGAAAAATAAATACTAAGCTGCATTTTGGTTATATGTGTGATTTGACCTAGTTATTACTGCTTGCATTGAGTAGATTTGCTTTCTCCAAGGCATTCTTTGCAAAGACATTTTTATGGCTTTTTTTTTTAAAGCTGCTAAGTTTGGTACAGTTTTTGCTTTCTCTTATACTTCAAGATTGCATAAACCTATAAATCCAAGTCTTATCTTTGAAAAGATGATTCTTCTGCTCATGAAAAGTAAAGAGTCATAGCCTAGTCATATTTAACTATTAACACATCATTTTTCACATTATGGAAGTCAGCTTGATTTTTTAAAATATAAAATTATTATTGTGTTGCCATCAATTTGCTATTGGTTTTATTGGATGTATCCTAATATGACAGGATTTTTCTTTGGGGTTTTCTGTGTGCTCTGTATTTTTTCAATATTTTTATTGAAAAATAATATTTTATGCTGTAAATGAACAATTTTTAAAAAATAGAATTTCATTAAGTTGGTTGTAAGGTAATTTTCCTATTACTGATATAAACTCTTTAATGTCTATAGGTTACTTTCGATATTATGTATAAAAAATAATGCTTCTGTTCATTAAAATTTAAAGCTTAAAACATCTCATACTTAAGTATTTAAATTTATTTTACTGTTAAAATAAAGAGATACTTCATCTTAGTACTACTAGTTAACATTGCAGGGGGAAAAGCTTGTAAATTATAGGTGGTAAATTAGTGGAAAAGAAATTACATTTAAATAGAACATTTGAGTCATTTCTTTGTTGTTTAGGGAATTATTTGGGAAGCTTATGTGTTTCTACACATATGCAGGAAGAAGGAAAGTTCCTTCTTGGCAGAAAACAATTCTCTGCTTAGTATTAGACTTACCATTAGTGCTTTGGGTCATATTGCAATTATTATATAAAGTCTTATCTATCCAATAATCTGAGTAGCCATTTAAAAAATAATTGAATCCCTTACCATACTTCTTTCATCAGAATTAATCCTATATGGATTAGATTTAATGTTAAAAATGAAAGCTACTAAAAATATTAGAAGATTAGAAGAAAATGTGGGTAGAATTTTTATAATCATGAGGTAGGTGGGAAACTATAAAAAACAGGATCAATAGGCTTCACATAAAAATGTAAAACTTCAGTGTGCCATAAAATCATAGCAAGGTTATACAACAAACAAAAACTAAGATCATAGACCTGGCCAGGTAGGTCAGTTGGTTAGAGCATTGACCCAATACACCAAGGTTGAGGGTTCAGTCTCTCATCAGGGCACATACGGGAAGCAACCAATGAATGCATAAATAAGTAGAACAAAAATTCATTGTGTGTGTCTCTCTCTACCTCCTTCCCGTTTTTCCCTCCCTCCTTCCCTTCTTCCTCTCTAAAATCAATAAATTTAAAAAAAATTAAAAAGCAAAATCATGTTGTTTATAAATGTTTATAACACTGAAAAGTTAAAATTCAAAATAATGAGGAGGGGGTTTGAGGGACTAAATGGTAATGGAAAAAATATATAATAAAGATTAAATAAAAATGAAAATAAACTATTTAAAGACTGTTAAAACATGGGCAAAAGGCATGAACAGGAATTAAAAGGAAAAGAAACGACTTGTACACATGTGAAAAGTACCCAGCCAGTGTGACTCAGTTGGTTGGAGCCTCGTCCCATTCACCAAGGTCTCAGGTTCTATTCCTGTTCAGGGCACGTGCCTAGGTTGTGGGTTTGGTCCCCATTGGGGTGTGTATGGGAGACAGCCTATTAATATTTCTCTCACATTGATGTTTCTCTTTCTCTCTCTCTGGAATCAAATATATTTTTTAAACATTTTTTAAAAACATGGAAATAGTAATGATATATAAACCACAACCAAAATGAGATATTTTTGGAGACCGTTTGGATTAGCAAAGATCAATAACACTCAGTCTTGGTAATGGTTAACAAGTGATCTGTGTGAAATTGAACAGCGTTCTGAAGAGCAGTTTTGTAATATGTATTGAAATTTATAATGTACCAGGCCTTAGCTCATAATTGCAGCATCTAACATTGTACACTAATGAGGTAATCAGTAAAGAGTGCTAAGACGTGTTTGAAGAGATTCATCATAATATTGATAATAGCAAAAATAGAAAGAACCTGAATGTACATTAATCAAAAAATAATTAGTTCAATTATGAGTGAACTGTGGATAAATGGTCAAATGGCTTTGGAGTCCAGACCTGGTGTTAAATCCCACTCCCTCACCAAACAGCTGAGAAACTAAACTTAGACAAGTAATCTCTGAGCTTTAGTGTTTCCTCTTTATAAAATAGCATGATATAGTTTTGAGAATTAAATGCAATGTGCATTTTACATAGTCCCTGGCATAGAGTAGATACTCATTAAAGGTAACATTATTGTTGTCAATAACTATTAATTGTTATTTTTAAAGAAATAAATATTTTGTGCCAGATATTGTATTAGACGCTGGAGACAGAAAATTGGAAGAAGACACACAGTCTCTGGCCTCATAGAACTGATACAGTACATCCATGTAAATATTAAAAATGACAACTTCCAGCTAAGATGGAGGCTTAGGTAGATACACTGTGCCTCCTCGTACAACTAAAAGAAGGATAACAACAAATTAAAAAAAAAAACAGAACTGCCAGAAAAATCGAACTATATGGAAGTCTGATAACCAAGGAGTAAAGGAGGAAACATTCATTCAGACTGGTAAGAGAGATGGAGACAGGCAGCCAGGCAGAGAAGACTCACAGCAAGGTGGCAACTGGAGGACCAGGTCAGTGGCTGGCAGAGCAAGTAGTCCCACATTTGTGTGCAGATAAACTGGGAGGAACAACTGGGGAGCAAGATAGACTGTGCAACCTAGAGTTCCAGCATGGGGAAATAAAGCCTCAAAACCTCTGACTAAAAAAACCTGTGGGGGTTGAGGTGGTGGAAGAAATTCCCTCATAGGAGAGTTTGTTAGAGAGGGTCCTAGAATGTGTACACAAACCCACCCACCTGAGAATCAGCACCAGAAGGGTCCAATTTGCTTGTGAGTGGCAGTGGAAGTGACTGAAAGCTGGCAAAAAGCTGATCAAGTGGCATTGTTCCCTCTTGGACCCCTCTCCCACATATAGTACCATAATGCAGCAACCTGGGTTGCCCCACCCTGGCAAATACATAAGGCTCCGCTCCTTACTATGTAACAGGTGCACCGAGACACACAAAAAAATGGCCCAATGAAAGAGCAGATGAAAGCTCCAGAGAAAATACAACTAAGCAATGAAAAGATCACCAGCCTATCATATGCACAGTTCAAAACACTGATGATCAGGATGCTTACAGAACTGGTTGAGTATGGTGTCAAAATAGAGGGAAAAATGAAGGCTATGTAAAGTGAAATAAAGGAAAATGTACAGGGATCCAACAGTGAAGGGAAGGAAACCAGGACTCACATGGACTGGACCTTCCTTCTGGCTTGGACCAGAAGGAAGAAATAAACATTCAACCAGAACAGAATGAAGAAACAAGAATTCAAAAAAATGAGGTGAGGCTTAGGAACCTCTGGGACAACCTTAAACATTCCAGTGTCCGTATCATAGGGATGCCAGAAGGAGAAGAGGAAGAACAAGAAATTGGAAACTTAACTTGGAAACATAATGAAGGAGACCTTCCCCAATCTGGCAAGAGGAAATAGACTTCCGGAAAGTCCAGGAAGGTTGGACCCAAGGAGGAACACACCAAGGCACATCATAATTACATTACCCAAGATTAAAGATAAGGAAAGAATCTTAAAAGTAGCAAGAGAGAAGGAGGCAGTTACCTACAGAGAAGTTCCCATAAGACTGTCAGCTGATTTCTCAAAAGAAATCTTGCAGGCAAGAAGGAACTAGAAAGAAGTATTCCAGGTCATGAAAGGCAACGACCTACATCCAAGATTACTCTATCCAGCAAAGCTTTCATTTAGAATGGAAGGGCAGAGAAAGTGCTTCCCAGATAAGGCCAAGTTAAAGGAGTTCATCATCGCCAAGCCCTTATAAATATGAAAAGTTAAGGGGACTTATTTAAGAAAAAGAAGACGATCAAAACTGTGAACAGTAAAATGACAACAAACTTGCAACAACTGCACCTTAAAACAAAAAAATGAACTAAGCAAACAACTAGAACAGGGACAGAATCACAGAAATGGAGATCACATGGAGGGTTATGGGGGGGTGGGAGGGGGAGATGGGGGAAGGGTACAGGGAATAAGTAGCATAAATGGATAAATGGTAGGTAGAAAATAGACAGGGGGAAGGTAAGAATAGTGTAAGAAATGTAGAAGTGGAAGAACTTATATGTATGACCCATGGACATGAACTGAAGTGGGGAAACGTGGGTGGGAGGGGTTGTACCAGGTGGAAGGGAATAAAGGGGAGAAAAGGTACAACTGTAATAGCATAATCAATAAAATATATTTTTAAATGTAAAATAATTAAAAATATTAAAATGACAAATTATATGTTTATATTGAGATCTAACTTTTGTTTTAGTCTCCAGCCTTCCCTTTCCTGATATATTCTTCATATTATAATCAGTGATCTTTCTAAAACACAAACCTGATCATATCACTTATTTGTTTAAACAATTCGGTGGCTACCCACTGCCCATCGAATAGAATCTAGGTTTTTTATGTTACCTGCTCTTTCAGTAGTATCTATTTGCCCTGTTTCTCTCACCTCCTTCAGGTCAGCTTTTCAGGTCCTTGAGCATAATATGTCCCTGCCTTCCACATGATATTCTGTGTGCCTGGAACTCTCTTATACTCCCATTCACTTGTATGTTGAACTTATGATCTTACTCATCCTTCCCCCTCAGTTTTAAATAGCACTTCTTTCAGGGTTTTTTCCTTGTTCACACTTCCCTGAAATATGTAAAGTGCTTTCAGGCACTCTCTTCTGTTGTTCTCACAGCATGGAGCAGTTGTTGGTTTAATTGTCTCTCTGCCTTTTTTTTTTAAGTCCTTTAGGCAGTATTGCCATTGCTCACCATTGTACCCCAAACAGCTATGTTTAATAGATGCTTGTTGGATATTAGTAAATGTTACTAATTTAGAAAAATAATTATAATATCTTTTGCTTTTAAAAAGGCAAGTATTGTATGACCTCTCATTTTATATATATATATATGTATGTATGTATACAAGTGATATATGCACAGAGAAATAGCTGGGAAATGTTCTTCAGAATGTTGCCAGTGTTATCTCTTAAGTATTGGGATTTCTGTGGTTTTTACTTTCTTTTATGCCTCTATGTATTTGGGTTTTTGTAATAGCATGAGATCTACTAAAAATATCAAATCAGTCCTGTCCAGGTGGCTCAGTTTGTGGGAGCATCGTTCCACACACCAAAGGTTTGCGGGTTTGATTCCCAGTCAGGGTACATACCTAGGCTGTGGATTCCATCCCCGGTCAGGCAACCAACTGATGTTTCTCTCTCACATCGATGTTTCTCCTCCACTCTCTCCCTCTCAAATCAGAAAACTTATCCTCAGTTGAGGATTAAACAAATATAGTAAATCAGGAGTATGTTTTCATTCTTCAAATGATGAATTCTGATAGTGCATGGATTCAGTAGTAAACTTGACAAGCATGTTTGGCAATATTGGTCTTAGGTTTCCCTCCCAAATCAGTGTTTTTATGACATTAATGCTTCTAATGCCATTTATATTTAAAACAATGCTATATATCTGCAACTCAATTAATGTAATACACCACATAAACAAAATGAATGATAAAAATCTGTGGTCATTAATGGATGCAGAAAAAACATTTAACAAAACACAGCCTTCATTTATGATAAAAACTCAGCAAGTGTGAATAAAGGAAATATACCTCAACATAATAAAAGCCATATATAACAAGCCCATAGCCAACATCATACTCAGTAAGGGAAAACTAAAAATTTTGCCCTTAAGATCAGGAACAAGCCCTCACTGGTGTGGATTAGTGGATTGAGCACTGACTTGCAAACTGAAGGGTCGCCAGTTCAACTCCCAGTCAGGGCACAGGCCTGGATTACAGGCCAGGTCCCTAGTTACGGGCATTTGGAAGACAACTGATCAATGTGTCTCCTTGTGCATTGATGTTCTCTCCCTTTCTTCCTCCTTTCCCCTCTCTAAAAATCAATAAATAAAATCTTTTTAAAAAATTTTTAAAGATTAGGAGCAAGATTGGATGTCTACTTTAACCACACTTATTCAACATAGTACTGGAAGTCCTAGCCACAGAAATCAGATAAGAAGAAGAAATAAAAGGCATCCAAATTGGAAAGAAAAAGTAAACTGTCCTTATTTCCAGATGACATAATACTATATATTGAGAACCCTAGAGATTCCACCTAAAGACTACTAGAACTGATAAATGAATTCATTAAAGTAGCAGGTTACAATTAAATATTTAGAAATCAGTTGTGTTTTTATACAGCAATAATGAACTATCAGAAAGAGAAATTAAGAAAACAACCACATTTACAATTACATCAAAAAATAAAAATGAAATACCTGTGAATAATTTTAACCAAGAAGGTAAAAGACATGCACTTGGAAAATTATAAGATATTGAAGATATGGAAGTATATACTGTGTTCATGGATAGGAAGAATTAATGTTGTTAAAATCCATCCCAGCCAAAGCAATCGATAGATTCAAAGCAATTCTTATTGAAAGACCACTGGCATTTTTCACAGAACCAGAAAAAATAATCCGAAAATTTATATGGTTCACAAAAGACTCTCAATAGCCTCAGCAATATTAAAAAAGGAGAACAAAGTTGGGGGTATCATGTTACCTGATACCAAACTGTGCCAGTAAGGTACTGGCACAAAAATACACATAGATCAATAGAACGGAATAGAGAGCCCAAAAATAAAACCACACCTATATGGTCAGTTAATATTTGGCAGTGGAGGCAAGAACATACAATGGGGTAAAGACAATCTATTTAATAAATGGTGTTGGGAAACAGATATATGCCAAGAAAAATGAAATTAGATCACCAATTTACACCATACACAAGAACACACTCAAAATGGATTAAAGACTTAAATGTAAGACTCAAAATCCACAAAAATCCTTGAAGAAAACATAGCAAGTAAAATCTGAAATTTCTCTCAAAAGTATTTTTTCTGATACAGCTCCTCAGGCAAGGGAAACAAAAGAAGAAATGAACAAATGGAACTACATCAAACTAAAAAGTTTTGATACAGCAAAGGAAACAATTAAAACGAAAAGATAACCTACTGGGTGGGAAAAGATATTTGCCAATGATATATTCCATAAGAAGTTATTATCCAAAATTTAAAAATCTCTTACTCAACCCCCCCAAATAATTCAATTAAAAGATGGGCAACCCTGGTTGGTGTGGCTCAGTGGATTGAGTGCCAGCCCATGTACCAAAGGGTGACCGGTTCAATTCCCAGTCAGGGCACATGCCTGGCTGCAGGCCAGGTCTCCAGTGGGGACAAGCAAGAAGCAATCACACATTGATGATTCTCTCCCTGTCTTTCTCCTTCCCTTCCCCTCTCTCTGAAAATAGATAAGATCTTAAAACACACAAAAAAATATTTTTAAAACGATGGGCAGAGGACCTAAATAAACAGTCCTCCGAAAAGGACATACAGATGGCCAACAGACATGAAAAAAATGCTCAATATCCCTAATCATCTGAGAAATGCAAATTAAATCCACAATGAGATATCTCCTCACACCTGTCAGAATGGCCATCATCAATAAATCAACAAACAAGTGCTGGTGAGGATGTGGAGAAAGGGGAACCCTTTTTTCCTGTTGGGAATGTTGATTGGTACAGACACTGTAGAATATAGTGTGAAGGTTCCTCAAATTAGAAGTGGAACAGCATTATCATCCACAGATTACACTTTTGGGTGTATATGTGAAAACCAAAACACTAATTTGAAAGGATATATACACTCTTATATTCATTGCAGTGTTATTTACAAAAGCCAAGATACGGAAGCAACCCAAACGCCCATCAGTAGATGAGTGACTTAAAAAAAACGCAACTGACCTTTCAGGACTTCCGGCCAAGATGGAGGCGTAGGTGGACACACTGTGCCTCCTGAAACAACCAAAATTAAGGACAACAAAGATTTAGAAACAAGAAAACAACCGGAACTAACAGAAACTTGAACTGTGCGGAAGTCTGACAACCATTCATCCGACAACCATTCAGCCAGACAGGTAAGAGGGGCAGAGTCGTGGCAGGAGGGAGCGGAGGTTGGCAGACCGGGCACGCAGGAGCCCCAGGCATGCAGGCGGCTAGCAGACCCCGGGCGCGGGGTGGCAACAGGCAGACATAGCGAGGCTGCGCAAGGCGGCTGACTGACCAAGCAGTCTCACATTCGTGCACAGATAATCCAGGCGAAAATGGGGAGCAAGACAGACCTCACAACCCAGGGGCGAAGCACCAGGAAATAAAACCTAAAAACACCGATTGAAAACATTTGTGGGGTTGAGGTGCTGGGAGAGATTTTCAGCCTCACAGGAGAGTTCATTGGAGAAACCCACAGGGCCCTAGAATGTACACAAACCTACCCACACAGAAATCAGCACCAGAAGGGCCCAATTTGCTTGTGGAAAGTGGCGGAAGAGACTGAAATACAAGAGAGAGGAGCAAGCGCCATTGTCCCTCTTGGTCCCCGCCCCCACATACAGCGTCACAACCCAGCGACTGGGCTGCCCCACCCTGGGGAACACCTAAGGCTCTGCCCCTCACTAAGTAACAGCCCGACCAGAACAAAAACAAAAAACAAACAAAAAAAAAATGGCTCAAACGAGAGAACAGATCAGAGCTCCAGAGCCAATTCATCTAAGCGACCAAGAGATAGCCAACCTATCGGATGCATAACTCAAAGCACTGGTGATCAGGATGCTCACAGACTTGGCTGATTTTGGTCACAAATTAGATGAACAAATGAAGGCTACAATAAGTGAAATGAGGGAAAACGCACAGGGAACCAATAGAGATGGGAGGAAAACTGAAACTCAAATTAATGGAGTGGACCAGGAGGAAGGAAGAAACAACGAAACAGAAAAGGAAGAAACAAGAATTCCAAAAAATGAGGAGAGGCTTAGGAACCTCCAGGAAATCTTTAAAAGTCCCAACATCCGAAATATAGGGGTACCAGAAGGGGAAGAAGAAGAGCAACAAGTGGAAAACTTATTTGAACAAATAATAAAGGAGAATTTCCCCAATCTGGCAAAGGAAATAGACTTCCAGGAAGTTCAGGAAGCTCAGAGAGAGAGAGTCCCAAAGTTGGACCCAAGGAGGAACACACTAAGGTACATCATAATTACATTAGCCAAGATTAAAATGAAGGAGAGAATTCTAGAAGCAGCAAGGGATAAGGGCAGAGTCACCTTCAAAGGAGTTCCCATCAGACTGTCAGCTGACTTCTCAAAAGAGACCATACAGGCAAGAAGGGACTGGAAAGAAGTATTCCAAATGATGAAAGGCAAGGACCAACATCCAAGATTGCTCTATCCAGCAAAGCTTTCATTTAGAATGGAAGGAAAAATAAAGTGCTTCTCAGATAAGGTCAAGTTAAAGGAGTTCATTATCACCAAGCCCTTATTACATGAAATGTTATAGGGACTTATCTAAGACAAAGAAGATAAAAAATAGGACAGTAAAAAGACAGCAAACTCATATATTAACTACCACAGCTAAAACAAAAGCAAACTAAGCAAACAAGTAGAACAGGAGCAGAAACACAGAAATGGAGATCACATGGAGGGTTAGCAACAGAGGAGTGGGAGGAGGAGAGAGGGGGAAAAGGTACAGAGAACAAGTAGCATAGACAGTAGGTTGAAAATAGACGGGGAGGGCAAGAATAGTGTGGGAAGTGTAGAAGCTAAAGAACTTATGACACATAGACATGAACTAAAGGGGAGAAAGTGGGTCAGAGGGGGTGTGCAGGATGGAGGGGAATGAAGGGGGGAAATGGGACAACTGTAATAGCATAATCAATAAAATATACTTAAAAACAAAATTGGTACATATGTATGTGCATGCAATAAATATTACTTAGCCATAAAAAATAAAATCTTTGTATTTGCAACAGCATGGATAGATCTAGAGGGTATTTCACCAAGTGATATATATCAGACAGAGAAAGACAGACACCACATGTTTTCACTTATATGTAGCATCTAAAGAACAAAATAAAGGGCCCTGACCTGCATGGCTCAGTTGGTTGAACATCATCTCTCAAAGCAAAAGGTCGATGGTTTGATTCCCAGTCGGGGCACATGCCTGGGTTGCAGGCCCCTGTCCTCAGTTGGAGTGGGTGTGAGATGCAACCAGTTGGTGTTTCTCTCACACATCGCTGTTTCTCTCCTCTTTCTCCCTCCTTTCCTTCTCTGTAAAAATTAATAAATAAAATATTTTTTAAAGAACAAAGTAGAGGATCAAACAAAATAGAAACAGACTCCTAGATCAGGAGTTGCCAAAGAAGAGGGATATTGGAGGACTGGGTGAAAAAAATGAAGAGATTAAGAAGTACAAATTGGGAGTTACAAAATAGTCACAGGGATGTAAAGTACAGCATAGGGGATGTAGTCTTACAGTACCTGTGTATGGTGCATGGTGGGTACCTGAAGTATTGGGGCAGTCGTTTTCTAACAACTATGATGTACACCTGAAACTAATACAAAATAATATTGAATGTAACTGTTAATGAAAAATACAGTTTTTTAAAAAGTACCAATAACTATTTAAAAAGTAGTGAAAAAAATAAAGTAAAACAGCACTACATCTACTTCAGATCCTAATGTAGGTGAGTGATATTTATCTGTGGAACTGTGATTCAGTTATACCAAGATTCCTTTAACATAATAGGATCTTCACAATGACAACTTCTTGGGGTTTGTTTGTTTTGTTTTATTATTTGCTCCAGAGACAAAAACCATGAGTACTGATTAAAAATAAAAATCAATCTCTTGGACTTTCTCAAGATCACCATAGTAGGATCAGCTAAAACTTCTATCCTGGTGCACCTTTCTCTGCCACCACGTGGAAGTCCATCGTACCCCCTCTGTCACTTGGTTTCTTGTTTGCCTTCACTCTGCTAGAATGATCTTTACAAACAGTAAATCGCCCTTTCTGTAAAACTTTTTATTGGCTTCCTTTGATTCTTAGAATAAGATAGCCCTTTATTATGGCCTGTATAATCTGGCTCCTATCTAACTTGTCACTTTTATATCACACTTTGCTCTCATCACTTCAGCCACACTGACCTTTCAGTATCTCAGTCACTGGGCTTCCTGGGCTTCCTCGTCTGCAGCCTGTACACAGTCTATTTCTGCTCTTTTCATCCTACTTCATTCAGTTAACATCAGTTCATGTTAATTGAATGCTCAAGTCCTTAAGCAGGACTTTCTCAAGAGGTTCGAATAGAAACCCCACTGTTACAGGTTGTCCTAGCATGTTTCTCTTTTTTTTGAGGACTACCACATTTGCACTTTTACATTTAGTCTTGTGACTCTTTGATTAATATCTATTTCTCCTACTGGGCTGTACGCTCAGAAGGGCAAGGTTTCAATCTAGTTTTGACAATTTTCATGCTCCCACAGTCCCTGAGAAAGAGTAGATAACCGTAAGTATGTCTTGTTTGGAAGGACTGACGTCCCTCCTAGAAATAGAGTTTCTTGATCTGTAACTAGTCTCCCTGAAAGTTAAATGGAAAGAGAAAGCTAGAAGTAAGCTATACAAGTCAGATCCCTGATTGCTTAGTAGATAATTATGTGTGTAGTTCATTTATGCATTCGTTCTCAGCTTTTCTCTTTCAAGCTTGGAATGAGATCTCTAGTGACAGCTAGTAAGTAGTGATGAATTTCAACCAAGAGTGGGAAAAGATGAAATTGACAGGACATTCTTTTCTGCTGCTAATAAATGTTTTAAAGTTTTTTAGTATGGAAAACCTCAAACATATACAGAGGCAGGCAGAATGATATAGTAATCCACATGTACCTTATCCACTTTGCCCTTTCGTTTTATTTTTGAAGAAGATCCCAGGCATCATTATTTCCTCCCTGGATATTTTACTGTGTATTTCCGAAAGATAAGAACACTTTTAAGATACCTCACTATAGGGCCATCATTACACTCCCAAAGAAACTAACAGTAACTTTTTAATAGCATCAAATATCCAGTCAGTTTTCAAATTTGCAGTTTTTTTTTCATAAATATCATGATTTTTTACACTTTATTTGACTCAGGGTCAGATAAGATTCACACACTGAGATTGGTTAATATAGCTCTGAAGTCTCTTACTATAGATTTCTTCTTTATCTCTTGTTTTCTTTCTATTTATTTCTTGACGAACCAAAGTTGTTTGTCTTACAGAGTTTTTCGTACTCTGGATTTTGGTGATAATGTCTCCATGGTGTAGTTTGATGTGTTTCTCCATCCTCTGTATTTCCTGTAAATTGGTAGTTGGATCTAGAAACGTTGTCAGAGTTGGGTTCAATCCTCTCTGGGGGCCAGCGGGCAAGACTTCTTCACAGGTAGCAGTGTGTGGTTTTTCCATCAGGAAGCATGTTAATGTCTGGTTTTCTCTCTGTTATTAATAGCCATTGTACTCAATTCCTAGCTCCATTAATTCATTAGGAGTTACAAAATTAGCTGGAATATTTCTATAAAGAGAAACTTCTTCTTACCTACTGTTTGATTACTCCCAAGTACAGTTTGTACAAAAAATAATAATATAGTAAAATGGGAAATTCTTCTTTCCTGTCTTATATCAGGTTTCACAATGAGTTGGAGATGCTACCTTATAGTAGAACCCTTTCCAAAGTGAGCAAGCAGGAGGATTTGAGAGGTTCTGGCCTAGCAGGTATAATAGAAAAATTATATACCAACTCTGTTAAGTGTAACTGTCAGGCACAGTGACAGATTGTATCCTTCTAGGCCCCCTCAGCAAACATTTAAAGGCCTATACTGACAATGGATATCTTGGGATAAATGAGAGGAAAGCAGAAAATAAAGAGATACTTGACTCTAATATGTAGTAAAAAGGAATTGTACTTACTTAAAGGATAAGTACTCGTACTTTCATTTTATTTCCACCTCTCCTCAGCCCATTTTTCACTCTACTGTTAACCTCTTTCCCGACTGTTACCTTCCCCCTGAAAGATAATATAAAACTCCTCAGTGTTTAACATATGCCTGCTAAGCATGTACATTATGCCAAGACTATTCTCAGCCCTAGGATATGGTAGTGGGCTGGGTAGATGCTACATTGTCCACAAAAAAATTATGGACTTAGAAGTAAGATGTGGGTGGTTTCCACAAAGTGTGTAAGTCTGTGAGGGGGCAAGTACATATTGCAACAGAAACACATAGTAGAAGCATTTAACCTAGTTTTAGGGTGAAGTTGGTTGGCCCTGAAGAAAATTATAAATTAATTTATTATGACTCCTCAAAAACTTTTGGGTAAATTAAATACAGCAATCTAGTTGAACTATGATGGTGGCTTGGGGTTCAGGAAGAACTGATAAATTTGAGAGAGCCCTTTACCCAACAAATAGGTATCTGAGTATCTGAAAATATTTAGGAAACAGAACCTGTAAGATTTAGTGTTAGATGTGAGGGTTGAGGGGGAAGAAGTCAAGAACGACTCCCAGGTTTCTGTCCCAGGTGGCTAGAAGGATGGTGATACAATTCATTGATACCACCAGATGAAGAGCAGGTTGGGGCGGGGGGTGGAGAATAATCTAGTTGTTTGTTAATGTTAAGTTTTTTTGAAAATGTTAAGTTTTAAGGTATTAAGACATTGAAGTAGAAATGTGGGTTAGACTATTTGGGTTTTGAATTGAGTGAAAGGGTGAGTAATATGATAATTAAAGGTATGAAAGATTTTTACGTCTTTTGTGATTATAAAGTGAAAAGATGAAGACCTAGGCTAAAATCTAAAAGCAAGGGAATAATATTCTTCCAAAAAAGAGGAAACGGTTAACAGTACCTATAGTCAACCATATGAACTGAAAAATGTCCACTGTTTTTTTTTTTTTTTTAAAGAGGGAAGTTTGTTGCTGACCTTGACAAAAGGAATTTCATTGGCTTTCCTCCCTACCATATCATATTGGAGTGAGTGAAATGAAAGGTTAAAAAGTACCATAGAAGAAAGCAATTTTAGCTAACTCAGAAAGTCTGGATGTGAACTGCCCAAGAGAGAAATGGCTGTTAACTGATGCAAAGTACGTGTCTGAGAGAAAGTTTGGAGACCGATTGTTTTTTCAGGTAGCAGAGATGAGATGTTTGAATGGTGGTAGAAAGGAGCCAGAGCACACATGAAGGGGTGGGCCTTAGAGAAGAGAAGGGTTGCCTCTGATACAATAGAAGGGGAAGATGGAAAAGGCTGTGGAGGCAGGTAATTTTGTTGGTTTGGTAGCAGGAAGCCGAGAGAGGTTTCTTGAATGTCTTCTCTTTCTCTATAAGTTAGAAAATAAAATTATTCGTGGGAAAGAAAGGAGAAGAGCCACAGTTTTGTACAAAACTGGGCATGTCTAAAATAGCCACTACGAAGAAAGGTAGGAGAGCTAACTAGGGATACACAGGATTGCAGGTGTAATACTAAGGGCACAGGTGTGTTGGTGACCATGAAGCTTATATGGGCAGCATGCTGGAGAGTTGCATGATTTTCTCACATGTTCGAATTTCTCAAATACTTCTCAGGAATTAGTATCAAGAGGCAGAGAGACAGTTGGATTCATCTACAGTTGCATTGTTTTTCAGCAGGTGGGGCAAAACTATTGAAAACTAGCAAGAGAATTATGGAAGTGATAGACCACAAGAAATCCAAAGTAGAGTGTCTAGAGTGATCCATGCACTGGATATTCCAGTCATTTCAAAAAAGCTTTCTTGGGAAAGGTTAAAGGAGATTGATAGACACGTAAGCTATCAGAGTTACAACAGGACACATAAATGCATCATTCAGAGATGATTCACTTTGGGGTGGTGGAAAATGATCCAGTATATGGCCATGATGTTGATGGCTAAAATGGAGTAGAAGAGAAACTGTCATGGAAGATGAGATCGTAGAACTAAGGGGCTTTGGTTTTGAATGGGTCATGTGCTTGGATGTTGAAGTTACTCAGAATGATGGCAGTAATTGAAGTGAAAGGAACTTAGTGACCCTTGTACCAAAGTATTTAATGATTGAGGACAGTGATTGGGAGGTTGGTAGGTGACAGCACTGGGGAACGGGAAAGGTGATTATAACACAAGAGTTGGGGCTATTACAGGAAATTGGAGGAGTAATGGTTTCAAAGTGATGTTGAAGAGTGAGGAAAACGCAGACTTACACTACCTCCTGACTCAGGTATGTGGGATGTGGGAAGGAGTGCTGTGAGAGGAAGTGATGTCCCGTGAGAGCTGGGTTTCAGTGAAGGCCAAGAGTAAAAGGAGCATTAAGTGAATATTTGAGGATGTAGGGGTATTTATGAAGCATGGAACCTGGATTCCACAAGGAAGGTTAGATGGGAAAGAGAATGGTGAGAAATAGGGTCTCACACATTTTAGGGCTGAGAGTGGGAAATAATACAGAAAGAACCTATTGTCTTTGGACAGTGAGCAAGGCTGATTCAAGGAATGTGCATCATGACTGATTTCAACAGGTCTTGTGGTGGTGAGAGAATTAATCACACTCAGATTTCTTCAGAATTGAGTCAGGAATTGGGCAGAAACACTTCTTAGACAGTACCATTTCTTGTGGTAGAGGGACTTACAATAAATGCAGCTGGATTTCTAGCTAGATATATTGGGAGGGCAGGAATATCCCCAAGTCAGGGAACTGTGTAGGAATATACTAAGACTGAAGCTGAAAGAAGATTTGATGTCTACACTGAGGTGAATGTCAGAACATTTTATTGTGGAAACAGTTTTTCCTTTGTTTCAGATTTAACCCCTTGTTTCTCTTTTGTTTCAGATAGTGTATTAGTTATCTATTGCTGCTTAACAAATAATAGCAGCTTAAAACAACAAAGTTTAGCAGCTTACACAAAAAATGATGTTATTTCTGTAGCCAAGTACCTCTAGTTGAGGGTCTCTCACAAGGATGCATTCAGGTGTTGGCTGGGACTACAGCCATTTCAACGCTTGACTAGGGAAAGATCTGCTTCTAAATACTCATATGGTTATTAGCAGGCCTCATGTCCTCACTGGCTGTTGGCCAGAGATCAATTTCTTGTCACCTGGGTGTATCCAAAGGGCAGTTCACAACACAGTAGCTGGCTTCTCTCAGTGAGAACAAGAGAGGGTGCCCAAGATGGAAGCCACAGCCCTTGTTACATTGTCTTAGAAGCAGCTTATCCCTTGTGCAGCATACTCTTCACTAGAAGCCAGTTCGTTAAATCTAGCCCACACTCAAAAGCAGGGGGTTACACACGGGAATGAATACCAAGAGACAAAGATCATTAAGGGTTGTGTTAGACCCCACCTACCACAAAACAGTAAAAATAAAGATAGTATGCTCACCTCAGGATGAGTCATTCCCCTTCTACTGTAAACCAAGAAAGGCCCCTTGCCTGAATTACTACAATAAAAAAGCCCTCTATTTTCTTTATCCCAAGTCATGGTCCCTCAGATCCATCTCTTTATTGCATCCAGGATAAGCTCTTTATCTCCAAATTTCTTTCATTCTGTCCCACCTTGCTCCCTCTCCCCTCACCTCTTTCCCTCCCTCATTCTCCTCCCCCTCCTCCTCTGATGTCTCTCCCCCTCCTCCTTGACAGACAGACAGACACACACACACACACACACACACACCCATTCTTTCTGACCTTTACTTATGCTTCTGCTTCACCTGGGCTTCCCTATGGCTAATCCCCCTCCTTTCTGTTGGCTAAACTCCTTCTCAAATACAAAATACAAATACTTTTGTAGTTCAAATACAAAATCAGATAGCACTTTTTCTAGGGATCCCTCCCAGTACTCCCAAAACAGTATACGAGTATGCCCTCCCTGTGTATTCACACAGCCACTATCAAAGCACTTACCACTAAGTATTTACATATTGAACTCAAAACTGTGTGCAGTGAGGGTAAGACTGTCTTCACTTATATCTCTAAAAACTAGTGCTTTACCTAGGAAGTAGCAGAAGCTCAGTAAATATTTGCTGTTTGGTTGCATATGAATTGAACAACCATTTTAAAAGCATCCAGCTGTGGTGGCAGTGGAAAGAGATTCGGAATGAGTCTTTTTCTGCTGCCCCTTCTCACTGCCCTGAGGAGTGCTAACCAGTTGCTTCAAATTGAGAAGTATCCCTGGAGGACTAATCAACATAAAGCATCCAGACCCACAAAAGGAGTACAGATTAGAAAACATAGACACTCTGAGACTCTTTACTAGTATTCATACTCCAACCCTAGATTTCCCTATGTGAGGGAACGTAAGTAGGGCTTCATGCTTTTATGTGAAGAGACATAAAAAACACCTCTCAAGTTGACACTTTTTTTAGATTTTAATTTTAGAGCGAGGGGAGGGAAGGAAAAAAGAGAGGGAAAGAAACCAATGTGGAGGGAAGATCAGCTGCCCTGTACCACCCCAACCAGGGACCTGGCCTAAAACCCAGATATGTGCCCGGGCCGGGAATCAAACCCATGACCTTTTGGTTTTCAGGACAGTGCTCAACCCACTGAGCCATATCAGTCAGGGCTCAAGTTCGCACTTTAAAAATCAACTTCATTGAGGAAAGATTAACATACAATAAAATGTACCTATTTTAAGTCTACACTAAATGAATTTTACACTTACAATTAAAAAATTTACAATTAAATTTACAAATGTAATTTTCTCTTTAAAATGTTACTGTGAATGATGGTCTTAAATATGCTTTTGTAGACTAGTCAGAAAACACTAACTTTGGCCTGTAATATGACCTCTATGGAAGTTATAAGTGGTCCTTTTAAAAATGAGCTTTATACAATTTCCTATTTAAGGACTTTCTATAGAAATCTCTGTATGAGTATTTAATTGTTGCACACTGTTAGAATGTGACTAATCACTTAGGAATGCTTGTTAACAATTTTCTGTGTTGTCTACCAGTGGAAGTTAGCAGGTGAACAGTAAAGATTGCTAGCCCACAGGGAAGCTTTTAACATGTCATCAAGTGAACTTCATGCACCAAAAGAAATGACAAGATCAGTTGATTCCAAAATTTAGGGAAATGGGGTACATTCAGAGATATTGATTCATTTAGTCCTTTGTACCCCCCAGGAAATACCAACTTCCAATCCTCAAAACCTGTTATTCCCTATTTCCTTCTTGCTAACCCCCCTTCTACAATTAGCATCTATGTCTGAAAGACAATTAGAACCAGCAGTGGTGTCCCTCCCTCTTCTTACAGATTTTACTACTAGCTCTTCATTCAGTTCATAATTTGACAAATATTTTGTGGGTACCTACTAGAAACCTAAGACTACCCTTCGTACCAAGAATACAACAATGAACAGAATGAGGTTTCAACCCTCAAAAAGCTTATGTTCTAGGTTTTTCTTTTGAAAAGTTGAGAACTACAGCAGAACACCTGCCAATATCACTTTCTAATTGAACACTGTTTTTATAATTATTATTTTTAATTATTAATGAATGCCTGTCCAGAGTTGCATCAGTGTTTTCAGGTGCCCATTAAACGTTCTTACTGGATGTCACTACCATCAAAGGCAGGCTCAGTCCCCGCACTGAAAGTCATCATCTCTTCCTGGGTTTCATGTATTTATTAATGGCGCTATTATCTACCCATGTAGCCCAGCTCGGCACTTCCAAATTGACCTTGACTCCAAATATTTCTTTAATTACATCCAAAGTAGTTAGCAAACCAGCGGATTGTATTTCCTAAATATAGGGCATCCCCATCTCCCTATTCTAACTTCCTGACTTTGGGCCATCAGAACCACTCACTATTAGAAGTACCCACTTCCTGATTTCCCATCTGCGATCTCTTCATCCTGTCCATGCTCTTTTTGAGACATGATTCTGGTTGTGCCATTCCCCTGCCTAAAGTCTAGTGACTCTCTTAACATCCACGTCTTGGAAGCAACATCTTTAAAATGACACATGAGATACTTAATAGTTTAATCCAACCTGTATCTCCCACCACACACCTTGCATTCTGTTCACAGTAAGCTGCAATACTCCATGCTTTCATATTTAAACCTTTACACAGGCTCGTTCGTCAGTCTCCTATCTTAAATGTGACATTTTATGCAGCCCTTAATAGCTTCTAAGCAGCTCGTTCTTTCCTTCTGTTTTCCCTTAGTATTTTATATATTCTTATATGATAGTGCTCATCATATCATACTCCAATTATTTATTTGTGTTCATGTCTTTCTCAAAGAGAAGTTTCAAGCAGTCCTTTCTGTACCATAAACTCCCAGAGAACTTGGACTACACCAAATTCAGTCAGTTTTGTGGTAATTTGGAGCATTTCATGAATCAAAATGGAGCTTCCTGTCAATCAATTTATATTTAACTGATTGTGGTTGCATGTCTTTGGATCTGTGAAAAAATATTACTCTTAGAATTTCTTCAGTGTTGGTTACTTCCATATTGTGGTTTAACTGTCTGCAACAAATCTCATTTTCTTCAGTTTTTCTCTAAAATTTACTTAATAAGTTTATAAGTACAAACATTCATTTTGAGAAGTTAATGTTCACACTTTTAATGGTATATGTAGCTGTCTCCCCTCAAGAGTACTTTAACATGAAGTTAGCTGTATTTATCTACAATCTCAATCACACTATCTATAATTGCTTAATTTCTAGGGTTCAACTACACGAATGGATCATGAAACAGCCAGTGTTTTGAGTTCTAGTAGCACACACTCTGCTCCTCGAAGGCTGACAAGTCATCTGGGAACCAAGGTAACAGAAGATTACAAATTGGGTCACTAATACTATGAATACTTCTAGTATTCATTAGATATGTTCCTAAAACCATTCTTCATCTTTTACATAGAGGAGAATTCTGAGTCCATCATCACAGTCTCTTAAAGAAGTGACATCTTTTTTATAAAGAAGTACAGACAAAGGGAAAATAAGGATTATAAAAAGTGCCAAATTAGCTAGTTGGTTTTTGGTTTGTTTTGTTTGTTAGTTTTCATTTTTATCAGCCATATCCACTTCTCTGTAAGTATCCAGAGCTCCAGCCTCACTGGCTTACTTGCTACCTCCCGAGCTCTCCCTGTGACTTCCTGCCTCCTTGCCTTGCCTGCAGTGGCACACACTTCCACTTTCTACCCCACCCCAAAACAGCTGTCAAAGCTGTAGCCACCCTTCAGAACTCTTCTCAGGCTTTACTTCTTTACAAAACATTTTCCGATGCCCATGGTCCTCCTGCTTCCCTGTGTGGTCTCTCTGCCTCCTTTGAATCACTACAGTTTGCATGAAACAGTTTGGGAAAACAGGGGCTGTTTTTTAAGTATTGCTTTTGCTGCCTTTAGCACAGAGCCTGCATATAACAAGTGTTTAATAAATATTTATTTCAGTAGATGGAAAAATCATTGAAGTTGAATGTTATCCAGTGCTGATAAGTGAGCTTTCTTAGGGTCTCCCACATGTTAGCAAATATCTTACGACTTGGGAATAGTATGTTTGAGAAGAAAATAATTATTTTACTATTGTTTTAAAGCCAGAGATTTTAATATTGCATTGACAGTGATAGAAATTCTATTATTACTAAACAACATATTTTTCATTAAATCTAAATTAAATTAATTACATTAGTTGTTTTCATTATATACTCTATATGTCCTTTATTTTAATAATATAATAACTTTTAGGAAAAACATTACTGAAATAACTAATGTTGATTTAAGAAATGAATTTTAGAGTAGTCCATGATATTGTTAATATAAGACTTCATTCTTCCAATAACTCACAAGAGCTATTATTTGGGACCTCTGGAGTCCTGTGCTGGGAGTTTTACGTATGTTGTCTCTGATCTTCTCAAAGCCCCTGTGAGTTATTCTTGTTTGTCTTTTTTAAATGAGAAAACTGATTTTAAAAAAAGATTTAGGCAGCTGTTGCATAACTAAGCTGGAATTCAACCACAGCTCTGTCCACCATCAATAAGTAAAGAAATTAGAGATTTCTTTAGGTAAGAAATTAGAGATTTCATTCAGTAAAGAATATTAGAGATTTTCTTTATAGTAAAAGATGTGTGAAGACTGTTGCGTGAAGACTGACAGCTGGAATACCTTTTCCTTTTTGAAGTAATTTTTGCATAATATTAAGACCTTCCTACATTTTTGAATGACAGCTACTACCCTATATATGTATTACTTCATTTAATCTTTACAGAGAAAACCCTCTTAGGGAAGTTCCTCTATTTTGCAACTGAGAAAACGGGCTAAGAGAAACCCTATAACCTGGTAGTGTCAGACAGTTCCCTCATCCAAGTGGTGGAGCCCAAATTCAAAAGCCCATTTATCCACAGTTCCACACTGCCTTCCTATCATGATTAATCTAAGTGTGTGTGTGTTTACACGTTTAGAGTTTCTCTGCCTAAGCACTACTGGCTGGAAACTCTTTGTTACATTATAGTATGTTTAGCAGCATCTAGGATCTGTACCCGTTAGACACCCATAGCACTTCCTCCTACAGTTGAGGAAACAAAAAAATGTCTCCGAGGTATTGCCAGTAGTTAAAAACCACTGATTTATAAACATGCCGCATTCTTTATATAATTGTTTGTGTTAACCTCGAGCTTTAAAATGAAGTTGATCACAGTCCAAGATAACAGAGCAGTATTTCCTGTTTCTAATCTGGTTCTCAGTAAATCCTTAGAATTTATTGTCAGGGAGTAATTGATGCTTAGGAGTTGCTTAAAAAATATATTGTATAAGAATCCTGGCCTTGTACTCTGTATGTGATCATGGCATTCTTCTTTTTAGGACAAAGTATTTTTTTTACATGTGTAAGGGAGAAATCTTATAATTTTAACAATACTGTTATAATCTGATGAGGGTTAGTGATTGCTGAGAACTAGTACTTAGTGAATAATGATTGTTGAAAACTGTTTATTTACTCATTATAGCTGTAGATTTAAAGAAGTGAAAATTTTTAACTGTGCAGAGAATTTAGATAGATCACATTCCTCACTGTGTATGAGTGAAATTAGTTGATTTTCATTCATTATAATCAGGAATCCAGATAAACAGCAGTTTAAGTGTGTAAGAACCAACTTTCTCTTTCAGCACCCATATACTACCACTACTGTTATTTTACTCATATGAACAAATCAGTGATGATTTTATATAGATTTTGAAATAATATTCATTACTCCATCCTGAAAAGATTTTTTCTTTTGCTTTTTTTAAATGAGTTACAATAAATATCCCATTCATCACTTCATTGGTGTTGGCTTTTGGATATTAAAGTCATAATTTTGTTTCTAAACTCATTTGGCCCACAGGTGGAAATGGTGTATTCATTGTTGTCAATGCTTGGTACTCATGATAAGGATGATATGTCACGAACTTTGCTAGCTATGTCTAGCTCCCAAGACAGCTGTATATCCATGCGACAGTCTGGATGTCTTCCTCTCCTCATCCAGCTTTTACATGGCAATGACAAAGACTCTGTGTTGTTGGGAAATTCCCGGGGCAGTAAAGAGGCTCGGGCCAGGGCCAGTGCAGCACTCCACAACATCATTCACTCACAGCCTGATGACAAGAGAGGCAGGCGTGAAATCCGAGTCCTTCATCTTTTGGAACAGATACGAGCTTACTGTGAAACCTGTTGGGAGTGGCAGGAAGCCCACGAACAAGGCATGGACCAGGACAAAAATCCAAGTATGTTCCCTATAGTGTACATCATAGCGCATGTTACAAAACAAATGTAAAAGTTTTTTTTTTTAACTTTTTTAGTTAGTATGTTGTCTTTATGAATAGGAAGGAGAAATGCATATTAGCCATCTACACTAACATACTTTAAAGCTTAAGTCCATTTTAAAGTCTAAAATTAAGAAGAGGAAAATGTTATATGCACTGCTATGCAGCCAATAAAAGAACAGGAAATCAAGAGAGACATACAGAGTCATAGCATAGTAGATCTAGAAAAGACCTGAGCAATTATGTTGCCTGTCTCTTTTATTTTATAGATAAAGTTCAGGAAAGTAACTTTATGTAAGTTTTTTCAGCTGTTAGTGACCAAGCCATTATCTTCTACATTTGCATAGCACTCTACTCAGTGGATACAGAGCTGTTAATCTGTTGTTATTTGATCCTCACAACAACTGTGTGAAGTAGGAAGGGAAGTTATTATCATTTCCGTTCTACGGATGAAGAAACTGAGGCTCAGAAAAGCTAAAAGATTTACCTGTGGCCTCACAACTAGTAAGTGGCCAGAACAGGAGCCAGGTCTCCTGTTGGCAGCTCAGGGCCCTTCCTACTGCACCATCCTGCTGCAGGTGTTGGGTCCTTATTGCTGGGGGTGATCAGCCACTCAGCTCTTTGCTCAGGGAGAGACTGTTGGCCACCAGCCCCTCTCCCTCAGGAGCAGGGAACATGGGAGTTGGGACCTTTGGGGACATAACTTACTTCATTCCTGTAGCAAGAACCAAAAGCAGTAAGTATATAAGGTAAGACCTTCCTTTAACCTGATAAGAACACACACACACACACGGAAAAGGAGTGTGTATCAACCTATTGATTTGAAAAGCGGGAGGGGAATGATGGTGAGAACATGACCTATGAAGCTTTAGGAGATTTTTTTTTTTAGTTTAGTTACAAAGAATTAATTTAAAATCGAAAACAGTTCAAGAATAAGAAAACACCTCTGGCTGGGTGGCTCAGTTGGTTACAGCATCGTCCCATACACCAAAATGGTTGTGGGTTTGATCCCCAGTCAAGACACATATCCAGGTTATAGGTTCGACACCCAGTCGGGGCATATGGGAGGCAACCAATAGGTGTTTCTCTCTGTCTCTCTCTCTCCCCCGTCCCTCTCCCTCACTCTTTCTCTCTCTCCCCCTCCCCTAAACAGAAAACAGAAGAAACAGTCCTTTATATCTGTTAAGATACTTTACTGGGAGATGTCTAGAATTGTTTTCTTTGGCTATTGACAATTATACAATGACTAGCATTTTGTGTTCTTGATAACCTCTTCTCACAAAAGTTAAATAGAATAAATTGATACTATTCTGAAAAATGCTTGCTTTTTAAATTTTATTTCAGAGAAGTTTTGAAACTTGTGCATAGTGTTAAATGTGGAGGTACATTTTTTTAGATGCCTTTTCTTTAAATTTTTGTCATTGTAAGAAGTAAACTTTACTAGGTTTGTACTAGATTTCCCGACTACATTTATATGCAGCAATGTACTTCTAACCCACACTCATGACAATAGTTTAAACAGCAATTATAAATAAAATTAAACAGTTTTATACCAAATGTTTTTGTTTTTTCATATAGTAAACATAATTTTAAATTATTTGAGTTATAGCATAAACCTGCAAAGGACTTATTCTAAAAGGCTTGGTTAAGGGCAGATGAGTGGTAAACATTTTAATGGAACCAAGCAGAGGCCTTTACTCACATTATCTTTTTCATGTTTGTAGTACTTATTTATCTGTTCAGCAAATATTTGTTGATACATTAAACTATACATTAGGGATATGTTGGTAAGACCTATGTATTTTTTAAGTATAATAAACACCATTGCTTTTGAGAAAACAAAGCATTATGGTTTATGTCAATTTTATTTTTCAGTGCCAGCTCCTGTTGAACATCAGATCTGTCCTGCTGTGTGTGTTCTAATGAAACTTTCATTTGATGAAGAACATAGACATGCAATGAATGAACTTGGTAAGACAAAAATGTTTCTTAATGGCATAGAAGAATACTAAAGATTTCTTCACTGCTGAAATGGAATTTATGGCCACTAACTTCTATTACCAGCTGCTTCCTCTTTGTAGCAGATAATTTTAATCTGGTTTCCAGAAAAGTTTCTAAATAACAGAAACTGCTACCCTAAACTAACTTGGATTTTCAAAATCTCAGCCATAGATTGGAAAAATTACTAATGGGCCACTCCTTGCCCCTGTTGCCAAAGTAGACCCTGTGTGACAGTTGACAGGGAGGGTAATTTGAATTATTTTGAAACGTGGAGCTACTTCATTGTTCCTGACTCAGTCACTTGCGATGGCCACCAGAAGGAATTATTATTAAGAATCTCATTTACCTTTGTGGTTATCAGTACTTTACTAGATTTTCATGGTAAACACCATGGTATCTTTAAAACTGGTTACTGTGGAAAAGCATTATGCTCCAATTTAAATTGGAAACATTCAATTAATTTTGGAAGGATTATTCTTCTAGGTATGTGTTATCACACACTGTCCTCCTTATATAACCTGCATTGTGCACCCCATTTTTCATGTAACGGTCTTTCTTTGATTTCTAGGTTCATTGTGCACATGTGGTATTTATAAATTGCATCACGCTGAGCCATCTCATGTGAACTGGATCTCTCTAGTGGTGCCACAAGCAAGACCATACTGAGTCCCCATCATAGTGTAGCTGTGCCCTGGCTTTTTGTGCTGTTACGTTATGTTGCATTCCAGCTTCCACCTTGTTTTACTGTCACCCTCATCGTCATTCATCATTTATCTTAAAAGTGACAAAGTCATGAGACTTAAGCAGAGAACCTGAACAGCCAAAATGAGTGTTGTCTCCTTCAGAGTCATTCCTTCGGGAGGCTGTGTCCTTCTGATTCCACACCTGCCCTCCAGCCGTACTTTTCTTCCCACAGGCCCTAGCAGTTGGCCCACCTGATTCTCTTTCCTTCCCCCACCACCTCCCTCGGCCTCCTGCTGAACCGACTGTAATTGTAATCGTAGGAGTTCTCCTTTCCTTGATACAACCGCAACATTTGTGAAAGTGTTATGTTTGGGTGGGGTTTTTTAATACTAGTAATAATGGGAAGGGGATAAAAATAATGATTAAATAGGAAAATTAATTCAATTTTAAGCTAATGCAAAGATTTTTCTATAAATGTCCCTGTGTTCCAATGGACTGTAGACTAGGACTGACACATTAATCATCTGAATTTCAAAGTAAAACGCAGACTCAGTATTTGTTCCTCTTCCTTCCTCAGGTAGGAAGGCTACCCGGGGCATTTCATCACAGGAGCTAGGGCAGGGGCTTTCAGGTGAGGAGCAGGATGGGGCCTCTGGGGTGTGACTGCCGGGGACATAGCCACAGAGGATTACCTTCTTCTCATTCCTAGCCTCCGAATTTGCACTGGAACAAAAGAAGGATCAAGGTTTGTGGACTGTGGAGAAATAGAGAGATAGCATGAAGTATCTGACTAAGGGGTGAGAAGGAAAAAAGTCCCAAATAGGTGAGGGGAAATTCCTGAGCCCAGTCAGCTGGGACGGTCACTCGTCCTTACAAGAAGATTCTACAGCTATCAGGGTCATATAAGTTTGCTCCTATTAGTACTGCAAGTGTTAGACTATAATATTAGTGATATATTTATTAATTCATTATTTTTAGCTCTGTCCCAGAAAATTTGCTAGGCACCAGATATTAGAAAAGATTAAGACCTAGTCCTGACTTTCAAGGAATTCATTTGCATTAATGTTTCCAAAACCAGGTCATAATGGTCACTAGAGATACTTATCAAACCATATAGGTTCTCTGGCCCTGTAGTAAGCAGGCTTAGTAAAACAGAAACTTTAGAGGGGGAACCTAGAAATAATATTTAATAAGTGGCTTAGGTAATTCTTCTGATCAGAAAATTCTGTGAAACACCAATCTACAGACTATTGATGTTGAAGCCCTAATATTTATTTTAGAATGAGGCATGTCATGCTAATGGTGACCAAATCAGGTACACACACACACACACACACACACTCTCTCTCTCTCTCTCACTCTCTCTCTCTCTCTCTCTCTCTCTTTCTCTCTCAAAATTATGTCATCTATTTTTTTTTAATTAAGGATGCTATTGAATGTCACCTGAAGCTGTTGGTTCTCTACTATCTGTAACATTTGGAGATACCATATTGGGTGGCATTTGCTCCACCCGGATCCCTTTTTTCTAATGTAGGCGCTAAGAACATGCTTGTTATATTTGCATTACTTGGAAATATTATAATTTTTCTCAGGGCAACCTATTTTTTATGCTAATAATAATGAATTTTTATATTTTTTATTTGCTGAAAACATAAAGGACTCTCTCCTATATCTAATATCCTAAATTCTATTAAATATCCTTTTTTTCATTAGCCACATTCATCATGGTTTTGTTCATATTGACCATTGGCTATATTCTTTTTTTTTTCCCCCAGAATCAAATTCTAAGATTTTTAGTTTCTCTGTACAAGAATGCTCAATTCTTGCTCACTTAGTGCCTTCTTGGAATCTTTATTACAGATACCACACACCAGGTAGGATTTTATGTAGGCACAAAATGTAGCATGTTTTGTTTTGCTATTCGTAGTCTGCTTTGTAATGCTCAACAATTTGGTGATCTCATCAGCACCAGCACTGTCTTCAGGTCAGTGTCCTGGGTCAAAACTCTCAGTTCTTTTACTGGTACCCTCTCCTTTATCCAAGTAGCACTTAATCAAATTCCTCAAAACTCTGTCCTAAGCTCTCTTCCTCTCTCCCTAAGTAGTATCCTCCACTCCATGGTTTCAGTCACAGTGTTTTTCATATTTACATCTTAATCTAAGTCTGTCCCCCGAGTTTTAAATACATTATCGAAGTGTTCATCTGGCATCTATACTTGGATGGTTGTGCAAACATTTCTAATTGAGCTGCCACAACTGAAATTTTTATCTCATCCATCTCCAGATCTCTAACTCTGCCCCACAGGAAGGTGGGGGATCTTTTCTCAGAAAATGGCATTCCAATCAAGCCAGTTGCTCAGACCAGAATCTTCTAAGATAACCATGACCATATCTTTATCTCCTATGTCCAGTAACTGAGTGCTTTAATTTTGCATCTTAAATACTCATATATCTCAAATCACTGCTCTTATTTTCATCCCCAGTTCAAGCCACCATCCTGTCTTCCATTCTGCAACTTTGTCTTACTTGTCTCACAACTTCAATCATAATCCACTCTGCACCCTGCAGCCATCAAAATCTACTTAGAACACATGTAAAATTATTCCTTCCTGTGCCTACAGTCCTTAATGTGGCATAGAAAGTCTTGCATGATCTGGCCTCTAGCCATTTTTGCAGCCTCATCTTGCAACCTTTATGCTGTATATTTCAGGCCTGCGGCCCTTGCGCATGCTATTTTATCTGCCTAAAATGCTTCATGATTCCTGTCCCACCTTTTTGGATACTCCATTTAAGTCTCAACTTAAACATTATTTCCTCAACCTTTTTCTTGATCCCTCCAGTTTAGGTTAAGACCACCTGTTATCTTGACCTGAACTTACACAGTGCAACACACTTTAATTAGTTGTTCAATGACTATCTTTGCACTAATCTTTAAGGTCCATAAAGACAGTCAGTGTATTTTGAGTTCACTGCTATATATTTTCAATCACTATGAGTAGTTGGAAGAAAATCTTCCTAAATATAATTTGGATTTTCTTTAACCAAATTAATTTTCACTTATCTACAGTTAAAGTCATCTGTCATTTCTGCTAATCGTGAAGATTTATGTGACTCTTTCTATACTTAAATGCCCTGACCTAGAATTCTTGACCTAAAATAGAACTTTGCCTGTTTTGCAAACTTGCAGATTCCTCTACATACTGACGCTTCTAGATTATTTGAAAAAATATTAAATGTACAGGTTCTCTCAGATTAATGAACTGACCATTTAGACTTACAGTATCCAAGAATTATCTGTTTATATTTATCCTCTTTTTTTGTCTAAGCCACTTCTCTGTGGCAAAACAATATTCTCATTCCCACATTGATTAATATTGATGGTGAAGAATATTTTGAATAGCCTCCATTTACATTTTTTTTTTTGTTCTGCCTCACCATTTTGCTTCGCCTCTTGTTTGTTTTTCTACTACCCCTTCCTCTATGTCTTTCCCTTTCCTTTCTCATCGTTTCCCTCCTTGCTGTCCTAGTGTTGACCACTGTGGGCACTGTTGAGCATACCCAGCGGTGGGGGTCAAGGGGGAGGAAAATACTGCATCCTAGTATAGTGGGTATTTGACACCTTTGAGTATCAAAAAAATAAGAATTTTTTTAAATAAACGTAAGTAGCTATATGGTAGCACATTGAACAGGCAATTCTTTTTTTTAAAAAAAACTAAGCTTTGCTTTATGCAGTTTCATTTATAATTTTCAATATTTCTAAGGATAATTATTCAGCAGGTTAAAAAACATTGAAATAATTAGGCCATAGTGTGCAACAATGAAGAGTATAAAGTCCTAATAGTAAAAATAAGTTACCTTTTTCTGCTTACATTCAGGAAGACCTAGTATTTAAAAATAGCTTTTTTCATCATTGACAAGATACAGTGTATGTGTAGTAAATAGAGTGTAATGCTCATTTCACTTGATAGGGCAAGGGCTGGAGGGTCAAGAAACTGGCAGAAAATGGAATAGTTGTTAGTTGTACTTTATAAATGTATTAGTCAAAAGTCCCTTATAACAGTGTTTGTAACTTGTAATTCTAAAGACAAATTTAAACTATATATTCTCATTCTTGAGATTTTTTTCTAATATTTAAGTTATAAACTTGGTACCAGTTAGTTTTATTTTAGATTGTTGTCTTTTTCCTCTTGCCCTTTTTAAATTAGGGGGACTACAGGCCATTGCAGAATTATTGCAAGTGGACTGTGAAATGTATGGGCTTACTAATGACCACTACAGTATTACATTAAGACGATATGCTGGAATGGCTTTGACAAACTTGACTTTTGGAGATGTAGCAAACAAGGTATGTTTTATAAGATCCACTTCTTAAGACATCTCAGGTATGAGTTAGTTTACTTTCATACAAACTACTTTTCACTGATTTTCTTTTTGTCACTCTCCTGTTAAACACTGACTAATAAAACCTTTACTTCACATCCCACTATATATCCTTATTCATTTGGTTGTCTTATGATTAAACAAAAGCAAAAGATATAGAACACAATAGTGAATATATTTAATCCTATTTAAAACACCGTTCCTAGCCCTGGCTGGTGACTCAGTGAGTGGATTAAGTGCTGACCTGTGAACCAAAGGTCACTGGTTTGATTCCCAGCCAGGGCACATGCCTGAGTCGTGGGCCAGCTCCCCAGGTAGGGGCACGTGAGAGGCAACCAATAGATATTTCTCTCCCTTTCTTTCTCCCTCCTGTCCCTTCTATCTGAAAGTAAATAAATATAATCTTCTTTAAAAATAAAACACTGTTCCTAGGGGGAGCAAAAATCTGAAAATCCTGATGACCAATGCAAATGTTACATGCATATTGGTTGTATCCAAATAAGAGACCTAATTTTAAAACCCTTTGATTCTCATTTCTCATTATTTTTTCACTTTAGTTTTCCAATTTGCCAAGAGAAGAACAGATATAGCAAAGGATTAGGAGGGTATTTGTCCTTCATTTGTGTAATCTGATTCTAAATTTTTGTGAGTAAAATATTAGCTTTAATTAAAATGGGTCAGTTAAAAACTGTACTTGAAGTTTAGTAGTGAAAAATAAAGCCCAGCTCCGGGTTGCCTTGTTACTGACCCTCCGTTCCATATCGGATTTTTGCAGGCCACACTCTGCTCTATGAAAGGCTGCATGAGAGCACTGGTCGCCCAACTGAAATCGGAGAGTGAGGACTTACAGCAGGTACTGCTTAGAATTTCAAATGTTTTTCTAGGATATCAGCTGCTGACTTTCCTGATCTAGATTAATTTAAGCTGTGGCTCAGTATTTAGTATTTCATGTTTAAATTACAATTATATTAACACCAGAATAAAGGATAATTATATTGTAGGAATTCCTTTGGGTACCGTATTAGGATTTAAGAGGAATTTCTTAATAGATTTCTACTCTTCTCTATAGTATTAAAAAAAAAAAAAACTTGTATAAATTATTTTATATACAAAAATTCTAAAATTGAATTCATTTGCAGGTTATTGCAAGTGTTTTGAGGAATTTGTCTTGGAGAGCAGATGTAAATAGTAAAAAGACATTGCGTGAAGTTGGAAGTGTGAAAGCATTGATGGAATGTGCTTTGGAAGTTAAAAAGGTACCTTTGAAAACATTTAGTACTGTAATGTGATTTCACCTTGGAATACTTTTTTGTCACTCTCTCACCATTGAGAGTCCCTAATTCCTGACCTGTTTATCTCACCGATCCTTAGTCTCGACTACTCCAAACTCCTAAAGTACTCAGATGGAAAAGAGGGTACTGAGGCCTAGTGTAGGTCAGGGTTTCTCAGATCCGGCAGTATTGACACCTTGGCCCACATAATTCTTCGGGGGAACTGACCTGTGCTTTGTGGGATGTTTGGCAGCCTTCCTAGTCTCTGCCCACTGGATGTCAGTACACCCTCCCCTCAGTCGTGACAGTCAGAAATGTCTCCAGAGATTACCAGAGTCCCCCAGAAGGGAGGAAGGACTAAGACACCCCCAGTTGAGAATTGCTGGTATAAGTGTTGCCTCTGTGCTCTTAAGATCTGAATCCCCTGAAGTCCTTAAATTTTCATGGTCAGCTTGTTAAGAGGTGATCAGACTCAAGAGCTGGCAATCTCCAAATAATCATTTGTTTATAGAAGAAATATGTCTGGGTGGGATATCTATTTCAGAAACTAAGCTATATTTTTTTAATTAAAATTGAAATTTAGGAAGGACTACACAAGTCTTTGCCATTGCAGGCTTCCTTTCACCCAACCAGTCCTCCTAAAAATACAGTCTACATTTTTTTTTCTTTAAAATTTTCTTTTCAGAGAAAGCAGGAAGTTTTGTTTTTTATTTGTTTATTTATGCACTTTGCTAAATTCTTTTATACCTGGAAAACCCAATAAAATCAACCAAAAATTATCAGAAATAGGAAATACTGGTATAAGTATTTCTAAGTAACTGGTATAAAGA
Organism: Anoura caudifer; assembly: GCA_004027475.1. Lineage (NCBI taxonomy): Eukaryota > Metazoa > Chordata > Mammalia > Chiroptera > Phyllostomidae > Anoura > Anoura caudifer. The sequence continues at coordinate 171,910 of PVKU01001596.1, forward strand.
TAATATGTTGTATTCAAATATATCCCTGGCTGGTGTGGCTCAGTGGGTTGAGTGCTGGCCTGTGAACCAAAGGGTCACTGGTTTGATACCCAGTCAGGGCACATGCCTGGGTTGTAGGCCAGGTCCCCAGTAGGGGGTGCATGAGAGGCAGCTGCACACTGGTGTTTCTCTCTCTCTGTTTCTCCTTCCCTTCCCTTCTCTCTATAAGTAAAATAAATAAAATCTTCAAATATACTTAAGATCTGCATAATGATAGATTTAAAACACTACTGAGTTGGCAGAATACTTGCACTGATGCTGCAGAAAAGAAGATATGAATGGCCAATAAGCACTTGAAAATATACTCAACAACATTAGTCACCAGGAAAAATATAAATTAAAACCACAGTGAGATGCCATTATACATGGTATATTAGTTAAAATTTAAAGATTGACCGAGTATTGTTAAAGATGTCAAACAGCTGGAATTTTCATGCACTGCTGGTGGGGATGTAAAATGGTATAAACACTTTAGAGAACATTTGTCAGTGTTTTAAAAAGTTTAAACGTACACCTACCTTACAACATAGACATTTTACTCCTTAAATATTTACCCAAGAGGGACAAAAATTTACATTCACACAAAGACTTACACACAGGTGGTCACAGCAATATTATTTGTGGTAGCCAAAAACTAGAAGTAATTCTAATGTCCATCAACAGGTAAATAGGTAAACCAATTGTGGAATATCCAAAATGGAATACTATTTGGCTGTAAAAAGAATGAACCATTCATGCAATGAACTATAAAGACAGAAAACATATCAGTAGTTGCCTGGGGTTGGGGGTGGATTACAAGGAGTTACTAGGAAATCTGGGGGCATGACACATACCTAGGTTGCAAGTTTGGTCCCTGGTTGGGGCACATGTGGAAAGCAAGCCAATAGATGTTTCTCTCACATCAATGTTTCTCTCCATTCTTCTTTCTCTCCCTTCCTCTCTCTCTCTCAGGAATCAATAAATGTATATATTTTGTAAATGTCATTGGAATCTTGATAGGATTACATTCACTCTATAGATGACTTTGGATAGTGTGGACGCTTTTGCAATATTAATTCTTCTGATCCATGATCACAAGATATCTTTCTGTTTATTTGTGTCTCTTTCCACTTTTATCACAAAGTCTTGTATGTTTCAGTATACAGATTTTTTACCTTCTTGGTTAAATTTATTTCTAAGTATTTTATTGCTTTTGATCCTGTTGTAAATCGGATTGTTTTCCTTTATTTCTCTCAAATAATTCATTGTTAGTATATAAAAACACAACTGATTTTTGTATGTTACAACTTTGCTGAATTTGTTTATTCTAACAATGTTTTGGTGAGCCTTTAGAGTTTATTATATACAAGACCATGTCATCTGCAAACAGAAAATTATAATACTACTTTTGCAAAAAAAGTCTGTGGGGATGAAATATATGATTGTTATCTCGATTGGTGATGGTTTCATGGTATACACATACATCAAAAGTGATCAGATTACACACTTGAAATGTGCACAGTTTATTGTTCTCCAGTTATACCTCAGTAAAGTTATACAAAGAAATTAGTACTGTACACACTTTAAGGCTCCTCTAATCAAACCTGCATATTTTCAGAAAGGTTAAATGGTTTGTATATATTATGGGAACTTGTACTGCTGCTGAATCGCTCAGGACTTTATTGCCTTTAAGGGACCTTAGAGATTTACACACAAACTAATTGCTACAATCCAAGAAAACTAGATTAAAAAACACATCCTACCAGGGAACATAAAAGAGACCATAGTAAATGGAAAGACATACTCTGTTCTTATAAAGGAAGAGTAGTATTTTAAAGATGATTTTTCCCTAAATTCATATATAAATTTCAAATGCAAGTCCAATCTTGGATAAAACTAGCCTTAAGAAATGTATATACCCCATTCTGGTTTGGGCCTGCTTCTGGTTAGCAGTACTAAAATTGATTTGTTCCCTCTTTTTCTACATTCAGTGCGATAGTCATGAACATTCTCTTTCTCAATTCATCATCTTTTCCGCAACTTCATTTACTACTAGTGACCAAGAGAATCAGAACTACCTGCCATAGTCCTCACGTACCGTGTCATTTTAACTTTATTCAGCTGTCTCTTACTCTCTACACAATAGAACCTTTCCTTCACCTGCAGTCTGTGCTCCAGGTGTTGCTGTGCACTCAAAGATGTTAGTCCCTTACTATTGTCCTTTATATCTTCTCTGATGGATAGAGAGAAGCAAGCCTTTTATGTCACAAGTACCTATAGGAAGCCCAATACTTTGGAAATTTAAAGAAATTCACTATTACTTCTAATTCCTGCATTATAACTACCCAGACCCTGAACAAGTCACTTGCTCCATTTCTTAACTGGTATGCCTTCTTCAGTCCCTCTTAATTTTGCTTCTAACAGAATCTAGATTTATATATTAACTTGGGTTTTTATTGTCTGCCTACACCTATTATTTCATACTTTTTGATGACACACCTTACTGAAGCTCCTCCCTTTGTTTTTACCACCTGTACTTTCAGCCTCTAGCCATTTCTTTGTTTCCCCTAATCTAACTGTAAAGCTTCTTTGAAACAAAACTTTTGTCCCTGTACTGGTAGTCTTGCAGAGAGCAACTTCTGTTTCCCTACCTTCAACTCTCCCTCTGGGCCAGTTACAGAATAAAAGCTCACACTCCTCTAAACTCTTGCTTTTTTTTTTTTTTTTTTTCCCTGTTCTCAGGATACTTTGAATGTCCCACCATTATATCAAGCATAAAATTGAGCTCTTATCCTTCTCCAATCTTGATTGGCAAAAGCATGTCTCCCCTGCCTTCTCACAAATAGTATCTAAACCTGTTCCTACATTGTTTCATTTAATGTCCTGATGAAGAGAATAGTGTCTCTTTATTGGATTAGACCCAATATGTTTACTGTGACATTTAAGACCTTCTTTGACCTCTCTGACCTTAATTCTCACCACTCCACAGAACCGACTTTGATCTCTCCCTCTTCTCGCTGTTCTTCAGTTCTTCCTTGCTGATTCCCACTTCCATGCCTTTCCTCATTCTAATTCCCCTGCCACGAGAAACTGTCTCTGAGTGTACAGGTCTTCTACTAAACTGCTCTCCTCCATGAAATATTTTAGTTGATTAAATTTAGGTGGACACTTTCTTTCCTTTAGAGCACTTTGTTTCTTTGAAGTGTAGTTTTGTATCTCTTTCTCCCCAATGTAAATTGTTGGCACCTTCAAGCAGGTATCAGTTTGCTGTGTTTCTGTCCTCTGGACTACCTCTAATTGTGATGGGCACAGAGTAGATTTATAATGGATGTTTATTCCTTGTTTGACTTGTAGTAAGAGGAAAGACTGGCATCAGGGTCCTGGCAGGTTTTGACCAAATATCTTTAATTGTATGTACAGAGTGTTTCTGTAGCAGTTATAATTTGACAGGTTAGTACGGTATGTTGTGTACCAGGATCTCTGGCTTTGAAATTACTGTGTTTATCTGGAAATTTTAAGAATTGAAGGTTTTCGGTTGTGGTTTGTTTTTAATAAGTTATATTATTACTTTTTAATCAACTACATATAAATATATGTGTTTTATACAACCAAATTATGGTACATACTGCTCTGCAACTTGCTTTTTTTCCATTTAATAACACTTCTTAGATATCTTTCCATATCAGCATAGATATGGTTTAGATACCAGCATAGAGAGGGATTTTTGTAATTTCTGTTGTCCTCATAATGTTGTCTTTTCAGCATGTACATCAGTGCTGTTTGTATTCTAATAAGCTCTTGTAAGATATGTGCACACCATCCAAACACTTAGAGTGTATTTCAGAAAAGTTATTAATTTAATACTGTGTTCTGTGTATTGTATGAGGCTATGAGTGACTTAAGTTCCATTTGTTATTTTAATGAAAATTTTCCTAAATGGGGAATTCCTAATACTTTACCATTGAAGGGTGAGCAGCAAGGGAGATTTTAAAAAATAATAATTTACTCAACAGAAGTAAACATAGAAGTTATGAAAAATACATTCCAGCTCTAATTAGATGACATGTAATTTGTTTCTTAATAGGAATCAACCCTTAAAAGTGTATTGAGTGCCTTATGGAATTTGTCAGCACACTGTACTGAGAATAAAGCCGATATATGTGCTGTAGATGGTGCACTCGCATTTTTGGTTGGCACTCTCACTTACCGGAGCCAGACAAATACTTTAGCCATTATTGAAAGTGGAGGTGGGATATTACGGAATGTGTCCAGCTTGATAGCTACAAATGAGGACCACAGGTAAGTACAGAGTTTTTATATTACTTTTTAATGAATTCATGTAGAATTCATTTTTTCAAAAAGATCCATTGGTTTTGTGTAATTATGCAAGTTATAAGCAAAACTACATTTATTGTGGTGCAAGATAACTATTAATTTCTAATTTACTCATTAATATATTCTAATAAAAGTTCACAGTATCATACAGATGTCTAGAAATGAAGGAATGATAGCTGAGAGGTGTAACTCATATGTAGAAAAAATTAAAGTCACAAAAACAAATCGTATGGATGTGATCCAGAGAGTATAGTGGTTTACATTTTTCTAATGGTGTTTTAATATCAGTAATCATATTATTTAGCCAACAGCCATTCATCCAGTCTACTGGAGCTGTGATACCTAAGAGAGCACCTCAGAAAGAGGGTACACACTTTTAGAACTTGGGCTTTCTAGTAGGCCAACAAAAATATGAATATCTTCCACAGCATATTCATTTTATTCACTATTCCTCCTCTCTCATTTTCAAAAAGACCACATGGTACTTGTAGTGAAAGAACCTGTAAAGAATACAAACATCTTTTCTTTTAAGTTTTTGATGGATAAATTAGAAGGCTTATAGCCCTTTTTGCTATGCAAAGAAGACTTTTTAAACTCAGTAAGCACTCAGGTGTCTACTCAGCTGCTGAGGAAAGACCACCATGTTAAAGCTCATTGTACACCATTGCCAAACAATTTTAAAGTCCACAAAAGCGGAATATGTTGTCATTAACTTCAGCTTACCCTGCATTAAATAAGCCGTAACTCTTCAGGCCCCAAAGTTCATTATGTTCATTCTCAACCCTTGTTTTTATAGTTAAAAATGTTTCGAAAACCTTTCTTTTACTTTCTATTTAGAAATAGTGACTACACATGCAGTTTTCCAGAGAGCAGTTGTAAAGGGGGTGGCGATATCACAGAATCAAGCCAGAGACATAAGTGATTGTCTAAAAGTCAGTTTGCTAATCTAGGCACTTACAGCATGCTTCTTAACTATAGAAAGAGTTACTAATTGATTAAATTACCCATAGTCCCTTTTAGCATGATACACTTATAGTCCTCAAACTGGGAAACTGTTACCATGTAAATAAAGTAAATGTGTCACTGAAAAAAAAATATGAAAAGCTATAAGGTCAAAATAGAAATGCAGAATAGATTAAAATGAACATAGTACTTCTTTTAGTCTGACAGAGGAGTACTTTAAAACAATAAACCTCAAATGAACTAAAACCAAAAGGAACTGTGAAATGCTTGGAATTTATAGTATAATTTTGATACAGTTTTATTATGCCTCTTTTAGTAGTTGTCTTTAGATTTAAATTCGTTTTCTGTCCTTTTATTTGTTGTTACTAAACAAATTTTGACCTTAATTTTGTGATCTTATTTTTATTTCAGGCAAATCCTAAGAGAAAACAATTGCCTGCAAACCTTATTACAACACTTAAAATCTCACAGTTTAACAATAGTCAGTAATGCATGCGGAACCTTGTGGAATCTCTCAGCAAGAAATCCTAAAGACCAGGAAGCATTATGGGACATGGGGGCAGTCAGCATGCTCAAGAACCTCATTCACTCAAAGCACAAAATGATTGCTATGGGAAGTGCTGCAGCTTTAAGGAATCTCATGGCAAATAGACCTGCAAAGTATAAAGATGCCAATATTATGTCTCCTGGTTCAAGCTTGCCATCACTTCATGTCAGGAAACAAAAAGCTCTGGAAGCAGAATTAGATGCTCAGCACTTATCAGAAACTTTTGACAATATTGACAATTTAAGTCCCAAGACATCTCATCGTAGTAAGCAAAGACACAAGCAAAGTCTTTATGGTGACTATGTTTTTGACACCAACCGACATGATGATAATAGGTCAGACAATTTTAATACCGGAAACATGACTGTCCTTTCACCATATTTAAATACTACAGTGTTGCCAAGCTCCTCATCATCAAGAGGAAGTTTAGATAGTTCTCGTTCTGAAAAAGATAGAAGTTTGGAGAGAGAACGAGGAATTAGCCTAGGTAACTACCACCCAGCAACAGAAAATCCAGGAACCTCTTCAAAGCGAGGTTTGCAGATTTCCACCACTGCAGCTCAGATTGCTAAAGTCATGGAAGAGGTATCAGCCATTCACACCTCTCAGGAAGACAGAAGTTCTGGGTCTACCACGGAGTTACATTGTGGAGCAGATGAGAGGAATGCACTGAGAAGAAGCTCTACTACTCACCCACATTCAAACACTTACAACTTTACTAAATCAGAAAATTCAAATAGGACATGTTCTATGCCTTATGCCAAATTGGAATATAAGAGATCTTCAAATGATAGTTTAAATAGTGTCAGCAGTAGTGATGGTTACGGTAAAAGAGGTCAAATGAAACCTTCGATTGAATCCTATTCTGAAGATGATGAAAGTAAATGTTGCAGCTACGGCCAGTATCCAGCTGACCTAGCCCATAAAATACACAGTGCAAATCATATGGATGATAATGATGGAGAACTAGATACACCAATAAATTACAGTCTTAAATATTCAGATGAGCAGTTGAACTCAGGAAGGCAAAGTCCTTCCCAGAATGAAAGATGGGCAAGACCCAAACATATAATAGAAGATGATATGAAACACAGTGAGCAAAGACAATCACGGAGTCAAAGCACAACTTACCCTGTGTATACTGAGAGCACTGATGATAAACACCTCAAGTTCCAACCACATTTTGGGCAGCAAGAATGTGTTTCCCCATATAGGTCAAGAGGAGCCAATGGTTCAGAAACAAATCGAGTAGGTTCTAATCATACAATTAATCAAAATGTAAACCAGTCTTTGTGTCAGGAAGATGACTATGAAGATGATAAGCCAACCAACTATAGTGAACGTTACTCTGAGGAAGAACAGCATGAAGAAGAAGAGAGACCAACAAACTATAGCATAAAGTATAATGAAGAAAAACATCATGTGGATCAGCCTATTGATTACAGTTTAAAATATTCCACAGACATTCCTTCCTCACAGAAACCATCATTTTCATTCTCAAAGAGTTCCTCTGGACAAAGCACTAAATCTGAACACATCTCTACAAGCAGTGAGAATACATCCACACCTTCATCTAATGCCAAGAGGCAGAATCAGCTCCATCCAAGTTCAGCACAAAGCAGAAGTGGTCAGGCTCAAAAAGCCACCTCTTGCAAGGTTCCCTCTATCAACCAAGAGACAATACAGACTTACTGTGTAGAAGATACCCCAATATGTTTTTCAAGGTGTAGTTCATTATCATCTTTGTCATCAGCTGAAGATGAAATAGGATGTGATCAGACGACACAGGAAACAGATTCTGCTAATACACTACAGGTAGCAGAAATAAAAGAAAACAGTGGAACTAGATCAACTGAAGGTTCTGTGAGTGAAGTTCCAGCAGTGTCTCAGCACATTAGAACCAAATCCAGCAGACTCCCAGCTTCTGGTTTATCTTCAGAATCAGCCAGACACAAAGCTGTTGAACTTTCTTCAGGGGCCAAATCTCCATCAAAAAGTGGTGCCCAGACACCTAAAAGTCCACCAGAGCACTACGTTCAGGAGACTCCACTCATGTTTAGTAGATGTACTTCTGTCAGTTCACTTGATAGTTTTGAGAGTCGTTCAATTGCCAGCTCCGTTCAGAGTGAACCCTGCAGTGGAATGGTAAGTGGCATTATAAGTCCCAGTGACCTTCCTGATAGCCCTGGGCAAACCATGCCACCAAGCAGAAGTAAAACCCCTCCTCCTCCACCACCTCCACCTCAAACAGTTCAAGCTAAACAAGAGTTAACTAAAAATAAAGTACCTAATGCTGAAAAGAGAGAAAGTGGACCTAAGCAAGCTGCTGTAAATGCTGCAGTTCAGAGGGTCCAGGTTCTTCCAGATGCTGATACTTTATTACATTTTGCCACAGAAAGTACTCCAGATGGGTTTTCTTGTTCATCTAGCCTGAGTGCGCTGAGCCTTGATGAGCCATTCATACAGAAAGATGTGGAATTAAGAATAATGCCTCCGGTTCAGGAAAATGACAATGCGAATGAAACAGAATCTGAGCAGCCTGAAGAATCAAATGAAAATCAGGAAAAGGAGGCAGAAAAACCTGATTCTGAAAAAGACCTATTAGATGATTCAGATGATGATGATATTGAAATACTAGAAGAATGTATTATTTCTGCCATGCCAACAAAATCTTCACGCAAAGCCAAAAAGCCAGCCCAGGGTGCTTCAAAATTACCTCCACCCGTAGCAAGGAAACCAAGTCAACTGCCTGTGTACAAACTTCTGCCATCACAAAACAGGATACAAGCACAAAAGCATGTTAGTTTTACACCAGGAGATGATATGCCACGGGTGTATTGTGTAGAAGGGACACCTATAAACTTTTCCACAGCTACATCTCTAAGTGATCTAACAATAGAATCCCCTCCAAATGAGTTAGTTGCTGGAGAAGGGGTTAGAGCAGGGGCACAGACAGGTGAATTTGAAAAACGAGATACCATTCCTACAGAAGGCAGAAGTACAGATGAGTCTCAAAGAGGAAAACCGTCATCTATAACTATACCTGAACTGGATGACAGTAAAACAGAAGAAGGTGACATTCTTGCAGAATGCATTAATTCTGCTATGCCCAAAGGGAAAAGTCACAAACCTTTCCGTGTGAAAAAGATAATGGACCAGGTCCAGCAAGCAACTGTGTCTTCATCTGGAACTAACAAGAATCAATTAGATAGTAAGAAGAAGAAACCTACTTCACCAGTAAAACCTATGCCACAAAATACTGAATATAAGACACGTGCAAAAAAAAATACAGATTCAAAAAATAACTTAAATGCTGAAAGAACTTTTTCAGATAATAAAGATTCAAAGAAACAGATCTTGAAGAATAATTCCAAGGACTTCAATGATAAGCTACCAAACAATGAAGATCGGGTCAGAGGAAGTTTTACTTTTGATTCTCCTCATCATTACACGCCTATTGAAGGAACTCCGTACTGTTTTTCACGAAATGATTCTTTGAGTTCTCTAGATTTTGATGATGATGATGTTGATCTTTCCAGGGAAAAGGCTGAATTAAGAAAGGGGAAAGACAACAAGGAATCGGAAGCTAAAGTTGCCAGTCACACAGAACTAACCTCCAGCCAACAAGCAGGTAATAAGACACAGACTATTACAAAACATCCAGTGAATCGAGGACAGTCTAATAAACCCATGCTACAGAAGCAGTCCACTTTTCCCCAGTCATCCAAAGACATACCAGACAGAGGGGCAGCAACTGATGAAAAATTACAGAATTTTGCTATTGAAAATACACCAGTTTGCTTTTCTCGAAATTCCTCTCTAAGTTCTCTTAGTGACATTGATCAAGAAAACAACAACAACAAAGAAAATGAACCTATCAAAGAGACACAGCCTGCTGACTCACAGGGAGAACCAAGTAAACCTCAGGCATCAGGTTATGCTCCTAAATCATTTCACGTTGAAGATACCCCTGTTTGTTTCTCAAGAAACAGTTCTCTCAGTTCTCTCAGTATTGACTCTGAAGATGACCTGTTGCAAGAATGTATAAGTTCTGCAATGCCAAAAAAGAAGAAGCCTTCAAGGCTCAAGGGTGATCATGAAAAGCATAGTCCCAGAAATATGGGTGGCTTATTAGCGGAAGATTTGACACTTGATTTGAAAGATGTACAGAGACCAGATTCAGAACATGGTTTATCCCCTGATTCAGAAAATTTTGATTGGAAAGCCATTCAGGAAGGTGCAAATTCTATAGTAAGTAGTTTGCATCAAGCTGCTGCTGCTGCATGTTTATCTAGACAAGCTTCATCTGATTCAGACTCCATCCTTTCACTGAAATCTGGAATCTCTCTGGGATCACCATTTCATCTTACACCTGATCAAGAGGAAAAGCCCTTTACAAGTAATAAAGGCCCACGGATTCTGAAACCTGGAGAGAAGAGTACATTGGAATCTAAAAAGATGGAATCTGAAAATAAAGGAATCAAAGGAGGAAAAAAAGTTTATAAAAGTTTGATTACTGGGAAAGTTCGATCTAATTCCGAAATTTCAAGCCAATTGAAACAGCCCCTTCCAGCAAACATGCCTTCAATCTCTCGTGGTAGGACAATGATCCACATTCCAGGAGTTCGAAATAGCTCTTCAAGTACAAGTCCAGTTTCTAAAAAAGGCCCACCCCTTAAGACTCCAGCTTCCAAAAGCCCAAGTGAAGGTCAGACAGCCACCACTTCTCCCAGAGGAACTAAGCCATCAGTGAAGTCAGAATTAAGTCCTGTTACAAGGCAGATGTCGCAACAGGCAGGGTCGAATAAAGGGACTTCTAGAGCAGGATCTAGAGATTCCACTCCTTCAAGACCAGTCCAGCAACCATTAAGTAGACCTATGCAGTCTCCAGGACGAAATTCAATTTCTCCTGGTAGAAATGGAATAAGTCCTCCTAACAAATTATCTCAGCTGCCAAGGACATCATCCCCTAGTACTGCTTCAACCAAGTCCTCAGGTTCTGGGAAAATGTCATACACATCTCCAGGCAGACAGATGAGCCAGCAGAACCTTACCAAACAAGCAGGTTTATCCAAGAATGGCAATAGTATCCCAAGAAGTGAGTCTGCCTCGAAAGGACTAAATCAGATGAATAATAGCAATGGATCCAATAAAAAGGTAGAACTTTCTAGAATGTCTTCAACTAAATCAAGTGGAAGTGAATCTGATAGGTCAGAGAGACCTGTATTAGTACGCCAGTCAACTTTCATCAAAGAAGCTCCAAGCCCAACACTAAGGAGAAAATTGGAGGAATCTGCTTCATTTGAATCTCTTTCTCCATCTTCTAGACCAGATTCTCCCACTAGGTCCCAGGCACAGACTCCAGTTTTAAGTCCTTCCCTTCCTGATATGTCTCTATCCACACATTCATCTGTTCAGGCTGGTGGGTGGCGAAAACTCCCCCCTAATCTCAGTCCCACCATAGAGTATAATGATGGAAGACCAGCAAAGCGCCATGATATAGCACGCTCCCACTCTGAAAGTCCTTCCAGGCTTCCCATCAATAGGTCAGGAACCTGGAAACGTGAGCACAGCAAACATTCATCGTCCCTTCCTCGGGTAAGCACTTGGAGAAGAACTGGAAGTTCATCCTCAATTCTTTCTGCTTCCTCAGAATCCAGTGAAAAAGCAAAAAGTGAAGATGAAAAACATGTGAACTGTATTTCAGGATCCAAACAAACTAAGGAAAACCAAGGACCTACAAAAGGAACATGGAGAAAAATAAAAGAAAGCGAAATTTCTCCCACAAATTGTCCTTCTCAGACCGCTTCCTCAGGTGCTGCTAATGGTGCTGAATCAAAAACTCTAATTTATCAAATGGCACCTGCTGTTTCTAAAACAGAAGACGTTTGGGTGAGAATTGAGGACTGTCCCATTAACAACCCTAGATCCAGAAGGTCTCCCACAGGAAATACTCCCCCCGTGATTGACAGTGTTTCAGAAAAGGGAAATCCAAACGCTAAAGATTCAAAGGATAATCAGGGAAAACAACATGTGGGAAATGGCAGTGGCCCCATACGCACCGCGGGTTTGGAAAATCGCCTGAACTCCTTTATTCAGGTAGATGCCCCAGACCAAAAAGGAAGTGAGGCAAAACTGGGACAAAGTAATCCTGTCCCTGCATCAGAGACTAATGAAAGTTCAATGGCTGAGCGTACCCCATTCAGTTCTAGCAGCTCAAGCAAACACAGTTCACCTAGTGGGACTGTTGCTGCCAGAGTGACTCCTTTTAATTACAACCCAAGCCCCAGGAAAAGCAGTGCAGATAGCACTTCAGCCCGGCCATCTCAGATCCCGACGCCAGTGAATAACAACACAAAGAAACGAGATTCAAAAACTGACAACACAGAATCCAGTGGAACTCAAAGTCCTAAGCGTCATTCTGGGTCTTACCTTGTGACATCTGTTTAAAGAGCTTAATTAATGAAACTAAGAAAAGTATGTGTTAATTACAACTGCTATGTAGAAATTTTATTTCAAATGAAACTTTAAAGACTGAAAAATTTTGTAAATAGGTTTGATTCTTGTTAGAAGGTTTTTGTTCTGGAAGCCATATTTGATAGTATACTTTGTCATCACTGGTCACATTTTGGGAGGCACTCTCGATAGTTAGGAAGAAAATGGTAAAGCCAAGTATATTTGTACAGTATGTTTTACAGGTATTTAAGTAGCATCCCATCCCATCCCATCATCCTTTAATTATTGCTTGTCTTAAAGTAATGAACACTACAATAGAAGATATGATATATTGCTGTTATCAATCATTTCTAGAATATAAACTGACTAAACTTACATCAGGGAGAAATTAGTATTTATGCAAAAAAAAAAAAAACCATTCTGTTTTAGTCCTTGTGAGCCCATCTAACATCATAATTAATCATGTGGCTGTGAAATTCACAGTAATATGGTTCCCGATGAACAAGTTTACCTAGCCTGCTTTGCTTTACTGCATGAATGAAACTGATGGTTCAGTTAACAGTTCTGTGGTCACATGATGTGCATTAGATAGCTGCAGTGTAACAATTTACACTCTTGTGCTCAAATATATATATGTGTTAATTGTAAAACATTGAATGAAACTATTTTACCTGAATTAGATTTTATCTGAAAGTAGGTAGAATTTTTGCTATGCTGTAACTTGTTGTATATTCTGGTATCTGAGGTGAGATGGCTGCTCTTTTATTAATGAGACATGAGTTGTGTCTCAACAGAAACTAAACGAACATTTCAGAATAAATTATTTGCTGTACGTAAACTGTTAATGAAACTGGTATTTGTTTGAAAGGTCTTACCACATTTGTATTAATAATTGTCAAAAGGGCCTCTTTTAAAAGCTTATATAAATTTTTTCTTCAAAATTCTATGCATTAAGTAAAATTCCTCCTACTGTAATAAAAACAATCGAAGCTGACTGTTCGCATTTAACCATTCCATGCATTGGCACTTAACCATTCCTGGAATTTATTTTTCTTACATGTGATTAGCACTTTCTAATGTTTAATAGTTTTCCTCTTCATGTTTTTCTGGAGTTGATTTAAAACTAATTCAATAGCAATGTAAATTGCCTAGCATAGACTAGGCATTGAACATAATAGGCCCACATCAAATATTTCTTTTTTTCTTAATACAATTCTACACTTGAAAAATTAATTGATTATTCTTAGGTATATGTAGTTTCTTCCAAGTCTGTCTTGGAATGTAACTGTCTTGTCCCTTCATTTTCTCCCTATTGGTACGGAGTCCGGAATGAACACCTTTTATCACCCTATATGTTGTGGCAAAATTCCAGCTACCAAGTATAATCAGCACATGGCTATGTTCAGAAACTGAAGATCACATGGAACTTCGAAAGTATATGTAATACCATTAGGATATTCAAAAGACTATTTAAAAAGCCCTTCCTGTTGACTAAAACTTTGTTTCGGACAGGTAGGGTTGTAGGGTATATGTGCCCCCTTCCTGACGTGACAGGGAGCATCCACTTCATGAAGGAAGACAAACTGATACATTTATTAACAGAGATAATTTATCTTCCCAGAATTTGATCTGAAAGATCAGACGGTGTGGAAGATGATAAATGCATTTGTCCAATATATGAAATTTTATTTTTAATAAGTCATGCATTCTGCATTTGGAGAAGGGAAAAGATATTTAGATATGGTGGGGCACTGGGAAAAGGCTGAGGCATAAGTACGTCTGGTGCCCTTGAATCACATCATGCAGTTAGTTAACTACCTCTTACCTGTGTTTATTACTTAAAGGTAATGAGGCTGACTTTTTAAAAAAATAAAATGTGCCAGTAAATAAAGTGCTCTGATTAAAAGCAAGGCATTTCACTCCACAGTCCATAGTGTTCACTGGACCACTTTGCAAACCCCTCATTTTACTGCTCTTTGGACTGTGTCCACATTTAAATCTTTGTCAAGTTTTATCTGAATGAAATAGCTGTGAATAATAATACTAATTTATTTGTATTTTTCTTAGTCTGCCTTATCCAACAGGGATATGTGCATATAGGTCATATTTGTTTCCTCCTCTTTTTAGTCCTGACTTTCTGTTCTGAATTAGCTCATGCCAGTTTTTATAAAACACTTCCAATACTTTTATGGAAAGAGATGGGACGTAAGCCAATTAAACTGCCCTTTTAAAGTAAGGAAAAAATTCTTTTTCAAGTAGAATAAAATATTAATGCTGGAAATGAAAAAAGAAGGGTGCCTTCCACATGCCAGAAAACTCAGGAAGTCCTGTAGGCAGCACCTGCTGGGAGGAGGGCCAATCAGTCTGTGTTGCCCATTGAGGGGAAAGTTGCTCTTTGAGACCCTCTAGTTAGAGAATTAGTAAAGGGGCAAATCTCAGTTCTACTTTTAGAAGTTAACAGGGTGCTGCCATAACACCAGATATTCCCAGTTTGTGCTTGTTACTTCAATGGCATGCTGAGCTCCATGTTATGGATTTGTTGAGAGTTGTGATGCCTGTTGAGAAATATCTAGCTTTGGACTGCATGCAGTAAACAAGACAGTGGTTTTCAAGTGAGTGCATTAATAATCACCAGAAGTGCTTATTAAAAGAGCTGGACCATATTACCATAGTTTCTGGTTCTGAGTGGCGTTCAAGAATTTGCAGTTCTAACAGTTCGCAGGTGATGATGCTGGTCTGGAACCACACTTGGAGGATGACTGCCCTAAGCCGTCTCAAGGAAGCTTTTTGAATGATTACATTGGGTTCTAGGTGTTCCTCTCAACAACTGGAACAGTTGTTACACCAACAAATAAACTTCCCTCTCCTTTAGGAATCAAAGACTTGAATATTTAGCTATGCAATCTGATACCACCCATCTCAACTCCCAATAGTAGACAAATTTACCAGACGTGGGTGAACAAGTGATTTTAAAGATGATGACTGTATCTGAGGGATCAGCTAATGCTCCTGTTGAAACAGTTATTGTAAAGGCAATAATTCCAGCAATTATCTAATTTGGATTTACAATAAGAAGAGACTATGAAAAGGAACTTTGAAATGGGAAGATTGATTTCAGGTGAAAGGAAAATGTGCCCAATATCCCATTTTCTGTCATATACAGAAAGAGTGAGTGACAACAACCAATCAACTATGGCAAGTGAGGTTGGTATTTGAGAATGAATCATAGTTTAACCATAAACTATGGTTCATTCTCAAATACCAATCTGGTACTTGCAAGTTACCTGGGCATTAAAAGGAAAGTTAATAAGGGGGAAATAATGAAATAAAAGGTAAGCCTATAAGGGTCAAATAGTACTGTGAGTAGAGTGAAAAAAAAACTGACAAATCAGATCGTGTTACCACCAGAGTAAGTGAAGGGATGAGTCTGTTGCTGGGGATAGGAACAGTCACACTAGCTGAATTTCTGTTATCACTGGGTTTCTTTTTATCTAAGGAAAAGAACAGAGTGCCAGAAATACAAAATATATTGAGTAGTCAATTTATTAAAATTTACCAAACATAATTTTTCAAAAGTCATGGTGGCTGAAATAGAATATATAAATTGCTTTTTAATTTCTAATAAGCATATGTTCCTCATATTATGCTGGCTTGAAAATACTGCTTTGTAGTGTTGAGACCTATGGACTCGGACTCCTGTAAACACCAGGTCATTTTCTTGCCATTCTCCTAACTCTGCTCTGTGGTCTATACAACTATATTCTGGTTTTTGTTGGGCCATTTGATACTTCTTTCAACCTGTATGTTCTATGTGTATAATATTGTTCTTGGTGCTAAATATACTTTCTTTCCTCTGATATTCAGGATAATTCTCTATATTTGTGACTATTAGCTCATTTTCTTGAAGTTATGTGATTGTTACTATTTTTAAATTAAAAATACTAATAATGTCTACTAATGAAGGTGACCATTGAATATAAAGCACCATTAGTGAAAAATAACTATTGAGAACAGTGTTAGATGTTACCTGCTCCACTTACACCACCTTTTGGAATACAAGCAATTCACCTCACTAATTGGTCACTGAACCATGTACCCAGTCTTTCCCCTGACATAGGGGAGACTCATCATCAACTGACCAGTGACCAAATACTTACATGGCCTAGCTTTTTTAAAAAAATGACAGCCAACTGATTTGAAGTAAGAGTCACAAAAGAAATTTCTGGTCGGTGATTGAGGGCTGGAACTGAAAGATCTTACAGAGTTAAGGCTGAGGTTATTATGTATGATCCGTGTCATGAATCGAAAACTAAATGAAAACCAGCTGGTAGAGAAAGAGAAGGGTACATGGGAGGAAGGCAGAGAGCAAGCAAAAGACGAGAGTCGCTAGCTCCTGGTGTTACCTTCAGCCCCTGCCATTCCTGAGATCTAGTTCTACTTTTCCTTGTGTTTGAGGGCACTTGTGAACTTCTAAACCCGCTTTGTTCCTGAAGTTAACTTTGAACTAACAGATAACTGAACGAGGTCTGTCCGTAAGGTATCCAGCCATGTAATAAGAAAAACAGTTGTTTATTGAAGATGATACTAGAAACATTGTACATAGGACAATGACACCTCAGTCCCCTTCAAAGTAGGCACCTTGGGACCTCACACAGTTCTCCAAATCGCCATCAGCTGCCCCATTGTATTTTCTCAAATCTCATCAACAGTCTGAAATCTCTTCCCTTTCAAATGTACTTTTAGTTTTGAGAAAAGCCAGAAGTCTCGGCACCAAATCAAGGCTGTAGTGGGGCTGAGGCACCTGGGTGATTTGATGTTTCACAAAAAAACTCCACATGAGAGGTGATGCATGAGTGGGCACAATGTCATGGTGAAGCTGCCAATCACCAGTTGCCCATAGCTGCGGCCTTCTGAATCCAAATAATTTCCATGGAGGAATGTTCAAGCTTAACACAAAATTTGATGCAGATTTGTTGTTCTTAGTCATTTTGAATGTGACAGCCACACAGTACACATGCCCACTCAACGGTGTCTACCACCGCCACTGACTAGTGCGGTGAGGTTGTCATTGTTCACACGTGTGCATTCCAGTGCACTCTCCTTGGCTGCCCATTTACATCAATGTCATGCAAACTGTTTTCATTATAGTAACTGGCTGGACTTTTTTCCAGACAAACCTCATATTTAGACACATCATAGTGAGGTAGGGTTTTTTTTTCTTTTCAAAGAAAAAATCTCTGGGGAGAGGAATAGGTTGCCTGCGAAACAAAAAAATTAGGTTAGCATCAAATTTCTTCTCAGCAATACTAAATACCAAAAAAGAAAAGCAGAAATCAATACAACCATATATGCAGCATTTTGAAGGGAATAGAAATATTGCCTAAGAATTCTGAAACCAGCCAAACTAGCATTTATCTGAAGTACTTCTATCATTCAGAATTAGAGTTAACAGAGACCTTCTCTAGAAGACCAAATAAGATGTTCATTCCTATAAAGAATAAGGTAGTTCACAGGATTCATGTATGGGCCAGAACATTATTCTTGGAAACTGGACAGTGGAAACAATCTCCAACCACACTATGAGACTGCTTCAGTAAAGATTCAGCTGCCCCTAACCACCAGAACCTTCTGACACATCCTTGGTGTATGGTAAGATGACATGCGGCACTTACTCCCTCATACTGCTCACTTCTGAATCCTTGCTTGGGTGGCCGTGATTAGCAGAGGCTATGTCACATGCTTTAGCTGGATTTGTGAGACATGGGTCCCCAAATATATGAGGGGCATTTCAAAAGCACTGGGCAGCCAGAAACCATGTCCTATCTCCACCTCAGTATTCCTGCTGCCCACACAACCAAATAGAAAGGTAGTAAGGAAACAATTTGAGCAATAAAACTTTTGAACTTGAATAAATGTGTAAATAATTGTGGTTAATAACAGATTTCAATGTGAATGTCAAAGTAACTAAAAAATGTAAGGATGAAATTGTTAATAGCTTTAATATTAAATTTGAAGTATTCCAACCCAACCTAGGAAACGAGATTGAGAAGGGAGGTAAGATATAAAAGCATGATAAAGTTCTAATCTTACAGAGGCAGCATTAAGAGATAATATTTTACTTTTAATTTAGAAAGATATGTTATTTTAATTTAGTAATAACTCCAATGTTAAAAAATAAAACTTCCCATCCAAATCACTAGGCAAAAGATAACAACTGGGAATACTTGAACAAGATATCAAAGAACAGGAGAAGTGGAGAGGGAGAATTATCCACACAAAGAAACATGAAATGACAAAGTAACACCAAAGAAACAGGGGCATCCAACCTTTTGGCCTCTGGGCCACACTGGAAGAAGAGTTGTCTTGGGCAACACATTAAATACATGGCATGTAAACACACACACAAAAATCTCATAATGTTTTAAGTAAATTAAGATTTTGTGTTGGGCTGCATTCTTGGCCATCCTGAGCCGCACGCAGCCTGCGGGCCACAAGGTGGACACCTCTGATTGTACAGTAAAATAACCACTCTCAGATTAGAGTCAAAAAACAAAAAACTCTCCAATGGTATACCATTAACAAAAGAATAAAATGATCCAAAATGGATAAAACTAAAAGGATAGCCACACTTGCACAGGCAAATGCAAAGAAAGCAATGATGGCAAATTTCTGACAAAGTATCATTCTGGATAAAAAACATGAAAGAATTAAAAGAAAATATCAGTTATGATCTGAGTGTATATCAAATGATATAGCATCAAATGTATGAAAATTAGAGATAAAGAGTTAATAAAAATCATGGAACCAGTGGCTGCGTTTGGAAATGGAGCATCTAAAGAAGTAAGATAAAATATTGGGTTGGCCAAAAAGTGCGTTTGGTTTATCCCATACGATGGCTCTAGTAGCACTTAGTTGTCTTTAACTTCATTAGAAACAATTTTGTTAGATTGTATTGGGGCGGCTGTCTATCAGTGTGCATTTAAGAAAATCAAAATTGGTGAATTTTTGTGTAGCCATTTTAATATTGAAGATGGAAGAAAATATGCAACATTTTTGGCATATCATGCTTTATTTCAAGAAAGGTAAAAACACAACTGAACGCAAAAAAAAAGATTTGTGCAGTGTATGGAGAAGGTGCTGTGACTGATCAAACATGTCAAAAGTGGTTTGCAAAGTTTTGTACTGGGGATTTCCCATTGGATAATGCTTCACAGTTGGGTAGACCAATCCAAGTTGAGAGTGATCAAATTGAGGCATTAATTGAGAACAATCAATGTTATACCACATGGGAGATAGCTGACATACTCAAAATATCCAAATCTATAAAGTTAGTGATGAAAAATGAAAAATGTGTCTTTTATTCTATGGAAAAATTAAATAGACTTTTTGGCCTACCCAGTAAGATCATAAGAATGAGGGTGTAACACAATGCAATATATAGATGATATATCACAGAAATGTACACTTGAAATCTATATGATCTTATTAACTACCCCAATAAATTTATTTTTTAATATTTTATTTATTTATTTAGAGAAAGGGGAAGGGAGGGAGAAAGGGAGAGAAACATCAGTGTGTAGTTGCCTCTTACATGGTCCCCACTGGGGACCTGGCCTGCAACCCAGGGATGTGCCCTGACTAGGAATCGAACCAGCGACCCTTTGGTTCACAGACCAAGCTCAATCCACTGAGCTACACCAGCCCAGGCCCAATAAATTTAATTTAAAAAATAAAGAATGAAGGCCTAATCTGATAGGATTGGTGTCCTTATAAGAAAAGACATCAGAGTGTTCTCTTTCTTACCCACCCTGACCTCAACTCACACACTGAAGTTGAGCTCATATGAACATAGAGCAAGAAGGTGGGCTGCCTGGAAGCCGAAAGAAGGTTGAAACCTACCTTGCTAGATCCTTGATCTTGGATTTCCCGGCCCCCAGAACTGTGAAAAAATTAGTTTCTGTTATTCTTTAAAACTACAACTTCATTCTAAGAAGAGTGGATTCTCAGTTCTTTTCCTTTAACTGAAGACCTTTGATGGGTTTGGGATCTGAAAAGCTAAACCTGGAGTTTAGGTGAAAGGAGGGTTAGAGAAATTTCCATAGGCTTTCTTAAAAGAGGCAGGAACTTGGGGTCCTTGGGGTTTTCCAGGAGTCGGGGGCTGAGGAGCAGAGATGGGGAGGCCACAAAGAGAAAGAGGAGGTAGCACAGTGGTGAGAAGTCAGGATCCTTTGTCAGGTGGCAGGGCCAGTAAAAATCCTAGTGATGCAGTCGCTAAAATTATTATAAAACTGAGGCCTATGCTTGTTAGCTGAAACCCTGTTTTTTGCAAAATCTCTGTTCTAGTATCAATGTATTCATGTTTTTAATTTTCACAATTTTTTCTTAAGATTGCAATTAGCTTTACCACCACATCAATAATTATTTAAATCTAAGTGTAAATTAAAGTGTTTACCACTGTTTCCCCTACATTACACATCTTTTGTTTTCTTCAGCTTTTCATATTATTATAATTTGGCTTAACTGGATGGAGTAAGTATGTCCTTAAAAAGTGTTTTTCCTCCAGAAAAAGTTGGAGATAAGCTTTCTAAGTCTTTGCTGCTTTATTTTCTGTTTTACTTTTAAAACATTGTTATTTATTTATTTTAGAGAGAGTGGAAGGTAGGGAGAAAAAGAGGAAGAGAAACATCAATGTGTGAGAGAAACATCAATCAGTTGCCTCTCACATGCACCCCAACTGGAGACGAGACCCACAACCCAGGCATGTGCCCTGCCTAGGAATCGAACCAGCAACCTTGGGCTTTGTGGGACAACACTCAACCCACTAAGCCACACTGGTTAGGGCTATCTTTGCTTCTTTAAAATTGTTTTTTGTTTACCCTCATACAAAGAAATATTTGGATCACAACTTTGGTTGTAATTCTTTTTTCCTCAAAACCCTTCTAGTGTTTACTGTGGCTAAGAAGTTAAAATATCAGTCTGACATTTTTTTCCAATAGAGCTAACTTTTATTTCCTACCCTGGTGTTTGCAGGATTTTTGTTTTTATCCTTGAAATAAAGAAATTCTACTGGCATGAGTCCTGCTGTATCTTTTTCCCACAACCCTGTCTTTTAATGCTGAATCTTTTCCATCTTGAGTCTTCATCTCAATAAACGTTCTTATGTTATTGCCGCTCCTTCATCACTTCCTTTCTCCCGTTTTGCAGGATCAGAAACAAAGCCATAACATAAAGAGTTTGGAGTGGATGCCAAGTTCAAATGAAGCAGATCTACTGAAATGACTGTCTCCATCAGACAACAGCCAGAATCATCAGGAGTTCTTGATGTCCCAAAGGTGCATTATATTGTGTTCCTCCAGAAATGGGAAGAAAACCTGTCTTCCAATGTGGTAGTAACATTTTCTGTAAGAGTACTGAAGCAATACTGCTTACAGGGCTTTTCCTGAAGCAATCTCATTCTTCAGATTTTACTTATCATCTACCCTCTCACCCCAAGATAGAGGCTGTGTAGGGAATGTAGATAAATCTTAGTCATAAACACCGTATTGTACTATGAATTTTTCCCTGTCCTGAGGTCAGGTAGTTATTCTAAATTCTCAGCATTATGTAGAAATTAACTTCCAACAGTATGGGAGCTCATATTTCCAAAGGAGGTACAATTATCTCCCATCCCACATGCTTGTTGCAGTATGAGTCTACTTACCCCTCCCTTGAACCTGAGCTGGCCCTGTGACTACCCTGACCAATAGCATGCAGAGGAAATGACAAGACCAGGCATCAAAAAGGCCTGACAACTTTCCACACTGCAAACTGCTGGAAGCCAGCCACCATGTAAGAAGCTGTGAAACTACCATGCTATGAGAAAGCTGGTGAGGAAACCATTACTCTAGAAGTAGACTCAGAGATTCAGAGAACCAACTGAGAGTAGCTAGGTGGGAGGGGGTTAAAGGGCTTGGTGAAAGGGTGACGGGATTAAGTAGTATAGATTGGTAATTACAAAATAGCAATGGGTATGTAAAGTACAGCATAGGGAATATAATAAAAAATATTATAATAAATATGTATAGTGCCAGGTGGGTACTAGAATTATCAGGGGTATCACTTCATAAATTATATAAATGTCTAACCACTATTCTGTACCTGTGAAACATATAAAATAATATTGAATGTCAACTGTAATTGAAAAATAAAATAATAAAAATAAAAGTGTACACTTTAAATATAAAAAATGTTATTTGACAAGGGTTAAATAGTAAACAAGACTTTATCCAAGACTATTGCAGTAGGGATATTGCAACGGGGGAGACAGATAGACTCACCTCTGAATGCAACAAAGAGCTGGAGATTTATAGTGGAAGAGCAGAGGAAGATCAGTGCATGGAAAATTACTAAGAGGGGACATCAGGAGTACGGGGATTCCTGTTAAACCGACCTAACAGGATTCTTATTGAAGTTAGGCCAAGGACTTATACAGACAATCCCTAACTTATGATGGTTCAACTTAACAATTTTCAATTTTCGCACTTTGTGATAGTGCAAAATAAGTTACAAGATATTCTTTTTTAATCCTCACCCAAGGATATGTTTATTGATGAGAGAGAGAGAGAGAGAGAGAGAGAGAGAGAGAGAGAGAGAGAGAGAGAGAGAGAGAGAGAGAGAGAGAGAGAACACGAACACCCAGTACTGCACTCTCCCTTTGGGAAGTAGCCCAAACTATTTCCTTTCCCCTCTTCTCTCCCCAGTCGTGCATCTGGTAAACTCAAGGCAACGGGCAGCAGCAACTTGTCCCAGGCTAATCCCCTGAACCTGTTCCTAAGGTCTCCTAGCTCTCCTGTTGACTCTTCTACCTTAAGTTCTTCCTTGTTCTACTGTCCCCAAATTTAATAGTCACCTGGACTCCTGTTGTGAAATCTGTCCTGCACAAAATTAAAAACCCACACACTATGGCCTGACCCTAGGTAGACCCACTCAGGGCCGGGCCCTTGTCCAATAACAAAAATGAAGGTGTGTTTAGTTGAAGAACAGGGATGCTGAAATAATGCTTTTCAATTAACCTAAGCTATGCAAAGATATAGTGGATTTTAGTACAAAAGATGATCTTCAGAAGTCTAAACGGGTGTGTAGTAAAGTTTAGGCCCAGAAAGGAATAAAGATAAAACATACAGGATATTTTCTTGCCTGGTCCAACAACCTGCTTGGAACTACACAGATTAGCCCCGGTACAGTGCCCTCCTCTATTGGTGAGGGTAGCTAGCACTACGAAAACTAGTGTGATATTCCAATTTAGCGACGGTACCTACATCCAAAAGTCTCCTTTTGACGACACAAGGGAAAGAATTAGAAGCGCTCTGAATCCTATCGCGAGAAGTTAGAGCCAAAGGCCACGTAAGAAACTACAGATCCTGGCGACGAGCGACAGGTGCCGCAACAAACGGACAGTGAAAAGCAGGGGAAGCGTAGGCGTTCCAGTGGGTAGGACTTCCGCCGGAAATGGGGTGGTCTGGGAAATCTTAAGCTGAATTCCGGTGGGTATACTGCCGAGGGTCTCGCCGAGTAGGCACCGCTGGAAATGGCTTGCGCGACGTCGCGAACTCCGGCAGACCAGGACAGGTGGGCCCTGAGAAAGGGAGGGGCTTGCGGCTAAGCCCCCGGCGTTGGGCCGCTGTGCCCAGCCGCGGGAACGTTCGCCGGCGCAGCTCTGAGCCGCTCTCCGGACGTTCGTTTCTCCGAACCAGGCTCTAAGCAGGGTCCCTGAAATTCCAACTTCAGATAGCTAGGGGTTTACCTGGTTTACTTGGACGTGACGCAAAGGACGTTGGGTGCCACGTGGACATGACATTAAGTAACAGAGTCACAAAATGAGAACTCTGTTTTATTTTGTTTTTTAACTATTGTGACGTTTCACGAAGGCTTGCTTGGGTTCTGTAAAGTTTTTAATACCTCCGATCCCGTATTTCTATGTACGAGCGGGGCCTACCTTAGGAATTTTTGACAGGTAGCTAGCTATATCTAACTGAAGAATTAGGATATTCTTTCTTTTCTTTCTTTTTTTAAAAAATTGTGTCTCGCAAGAGAGACATCGATCTAAAGTAGTGAGTTAAGGTTTTCTTTTTAAGTAAGTAAAAGGGAGACAATATGAAGAAAAAAATATGCGAATAATAGTATGGGTGTACCGGCAGTCGCGATAACGATGAATGAATGAATCAATGAATGACGTTTTGGAAATACTGCTCTAGTGATACCAGCTGTGCCTTTTCTGTGACAGGTTTATTTGCATATATCCAGCTTATTTAAATAACAAGAAGACCATCGCGGAGGGCCGGCGAATACCCATAAATAAGGTAAGCAGGCTAATACCTTGGTCCTTAAGGGGAGATTTTACTGTTAGGGCCACAAAGGCTTCTTTTACTTTACTGCATTATGGTGGTGGTGGGGAGCGAGGGGACAGGGGGCGCGAGGCTCGTGGCTGAAGAGAATGGTCGCCGAGAATTGGGTGCTTTCCTTAATAACAGCGAAACCAGAAAGGCCTAAATTCATAGCGGAAGGAATTTTTTAAAGTGATTTTTCATGAACTTGTGTTTGAATGAAGGGAGGGGGATTGTAGGATTTGCACGGTTTTCATTTAAACCGAGGTTATGACAATCTTCCTCTTAATAAAGGAAACAAACTATGCCACTGTACAATGCAGTGTCCAGAGTGCACTGGAGTTTTTTAAGAAAACTTGCAGAAAGTTCAGATTTGTTGAGTTTTATAGTTTTATGTCAAGTACCTAATACCAAGTGAAAGGTCTTTGTTGAAGCTTTTTCTTTTCTTTAAATTTTATTTATTTTTATAGAGAGGGGAAGGAAAGGAGAGAGGGAGAGGAACATCAATGGTGATGGTAGTTGTGTCTTGCACATCCCCCACCGGGACCCGCCCACAACCGGGGCATGTGCCCTTACTGGGAATCGAACCAGCAACCCCTTGGTTTGCAGGCCCATGCTCAATCCACTGAGCCACACCAGCCAGGGCTAGCTTTTTATTTTCAAAATTGATGTCATAATTTATTTTTCAGAATCACATTTTTCAATCTAACGACAGATTTAAGGTAAAGAGGTCTGAAGTATTGCATTTGTTATTTTGTGTTATTTCATATCTCCTACTTTCTTCTTAAATGTGTAAAGGAAAGTCTATTTTGCTGCCTCAGAATAAAAGAGAAAAGGCCAAAGCACTAGTTTAGAATAATGCCTGACCCAAGCCACTGTAACAAAGGCTTCTGGGAGCAAGCTCTCAGATAATGTGGAGAATGATTAAGTTGTTTTTAACTTTATTGATACATAGCCTACATACAGAAACATACATAAATCTTAAGTGTCTATGTTAATTTTCACAAAACGAGTACACATGGGTACCCAGCACCCTAATTTTAAAAACAAAAGCATTACCAGCACTCAGGAAGGTTCCTCTATGTCCCTCCCCAGTCACTGTCCTCTCCACATATATGCACATAAAGGACAACCACTGTGCCATCACCATAGAATACTTTTTCTTGTTTTTGAATTTTACGTAAATGGCATTATATACTATGTATGTTTGTGTCTTTTTTTCACCAAATTTTAAGCTTATAAGATTTATCCACATTTTTGAGTGAAGTTTAATTCTCTGTAATGGTGTTTCTCAGCAGCATTTTTTAAAAATATATATTATTGATTATGCTATTACAGTTGTCCCATTTCTCCCCCATCATTCCCCTCCACTATGCACACTCCTCCCACCCACATTCCTCCCCTTTAGTTCATGTCCATGTGTCATAAATTCTTTAGCTTCTACATTTCCCACACTATTCTTGCCCTCCCCCTGTCTATTTTCTACCCACTGTCTATACTACTTATTCTGTGTACCTTTTCCCCTCTCTTCTCCTCCCACTCCCCTGTTGCTAACCCTCCATGTGATCTCCATTTCTGTGTTTCTGCTCCTGTTGTACCTGTTTGCTTAGTTTGCTTTTGTTTTAGGTGTGGTTGTTAATATCTGTGAGTTTGCTGTCTTTTTTACTGTCCTATTTTTTATCTTTTTCTTAGATAAGTCCCTTTAACATTTCATATAATAAGGGCTTGGTGACGATGAACTCCTTGAACTTGACTTTATCTGAGAAGTGCTTTATCTTCCCTTCCATTCTAAATGACAGCTTTGCTGGATAGAGCAATCTTGGATGTAGGTCCTTGACTTACATGACTTGGAATATTTCTTCCCAGCCCCTTGTTGCCTGTAAGGTCTCTTTTGAGAAATCAGCTGACAGTCTGATGGGAACTCCTTTCTTAGTGATTGTCCCCTTATCTCTAGATGCTTCTAGAATTCTCTCCTTCGTTTTAATCTTGGCTGATGTAATTATGATGTGCCTTGGTGTGTTCCTCCTTGGGTTCAACTTCTTTGGGACTCTCTGAGCTTCCTGGACTTCCTGGAAGTCTATTTCCTTTGCCAGATTGGGGAAGTTCTCCTTTATTATTTGTTCAAATAAGTTTTCCACTTGTTGCTCTTCCTCTTCCCCTTCTGGTACCCCTATAATTTGGATGTTGGGACATTTAAAGAAGTCCAGGAGGTTCCTAAGCCTCTCCTCATTTTTTTTGAATTCTTGTTTCTTCCTTGTTTTCTGTTTGGTTGTTTCTTTCTTCCTTCTGGTCCGCTCCATTGATTTGAGTCCCAGTTTTCCTCCCACCTCTATTGGTTCCCTGTACATTTTCCTTCATTTCACTTATTGTAGCCTTCATTTGTTCATCTAATTTGTGACCAAAATCAATCAATTCTGTGAGCATCCTGATCACCAGGGCTTTGGACTGTGCATCTGATAGGTTGGCTATCTCTTGGTTGCTTAGATGAATTGGCTCTGGGGCTTTGATTTGTTCTCCCGCTTGAGCCATTTTTGGGTTGTTTTGTGGGGTTTTTTGGTCTGGTTGGGGCTGTTACATAGTGAGGGGCGGAGCCTTAGGTGTTCCCACGGGGAGGAGCCCAGGTGCTGGGTTGTGACACGGTATGTGGGGGTGGGGTCTGAGAGGGAACAGTGGCACTCTGCTCTCGGATTCCACTTCCTTCTGCCGCTTCCCCTTTGCCTGGATTATCTGAGCGTGAATGTGGGACTGCCTGGACAGCCAGCCACTTTGTGCGGCCTCACTGGGTCTACCCTTTGCCACCCCGTGCCCAGGGTCCGCTAGCTGCAGCCTGTGCGCCTGGGGTCTGCTAGCCACTGCTGCCTGTGTGCCCAAGTCCTCCAACCTCCACTTTTTCTTGCCACAACTCTGTCCCTCTTACTGGTCTGGATGAATGGTTGTTGGACTTCCATACAGTTCAATTTTCTATTAGTTCTGGTTGTTTTCTGGTTTCTAAGTCTTTGTTGTCCTTAATTTTGGTTTTGCGAGGAGGCAGTGTGTCCACCTACGCCTCCATCTTGGCCAGAAGTCTCTCCACATTTTCTTTCAGCAGCGTATTGAGCCAGATAATTCATTGTTGTGGAGGCTGTCCTGTGCATTTAGATTGTTTAGCAGCATCCTTGGCCTTTACCCACTAGATGCCAGTGCCTTATGCCACCCTAGTTGTGACAATCAGAGATGTGTCCAAGCATTGCCAAATGTTGGTTAGTGGGCAAAATTGCCTTGATGAAAACCGCTGCTATACATTATTGCTTTGTATAATATACCATGGTCCATTCTACTGTTGATGGGTAATTGAGTGGTTTCTCTTGTGGGGCTACTGTAAACAGGGCTGCTGTGGACATTCTTGAGTTTGTCTTTAGTGAGCATATTTTTGCATTTTTCTTGAATATATACTTAGAAGTGGAATTGCAGGGCCATAATGAATGCATACATTTGGCTTTCACAGATACTGCCAAACAATTTTCCAAAGTGGTTGTGTAAGTATTAGTTGTTTAACCAGTATTCATTGAGCACCTGCTATGTTCCAAGTATCATGCAAGGTGCCTGGGAATATACTGGTGAGCAGAATAGTCCTTGGCCTTGTGAAGTTTATGTTCTGTGGGAAGGGAGATGGACATAGAAATATGAATCAGTGTTCTTCCTGGTAATATTTTTTAATTTTTATAATTACAATGGAAACAACTGCACCTAGTAGAAAAGGAAACCTAGGATTTGGTATATGTTTCCATCATAGTATTTAAAATGATTTGCACAACAATATTGCAGTATCCACTTAAAGCTAAGCTGTTAGTGTTTTTTTTTAACTGTTCAGGCTGTTGAAAATCCTACAGCTACAGAGATTCAAGATGTGTGCTCAGCAATTGGACTTAATGTCTTTCTCGAGGTATGGTATGGTGTTTTCTTTCACTACTTTCCATACTCATCTCATTGATATAACTTTTTAAAACAGAGTCTGTTTTGTTTTGTTAGAAAAATAAAATGTACTCCAGAGAATGGAATCGTGATGCTCAATATAGGGGCAGAGTCCGGGTCCAACTTAAACAGGAAGATGGCAGCCTCTGTCTCGTACAGTTCCCATCACGTAAGCTTTTTTTAAATCAATGAATAAAGTTTGGGGATAGGTTATTCCTCAACACTGCAAAAAAGGTTCTGATCTTCTGAAAGGTAAAAATAATATGTGTTCCACAGATTAATTTAAAGAAAGACTGCCACTGATGGAGAGGTAAACAGTGGTTATAACTTCTTTAAAGTTAAGGACCTATTTCATAATGTGATGAAACCTAATAATGGTTTCTCAAAACATACTCTTTTGTGAATGTTTTATAAATCTCTGGAAGTCCATCATTGCTCTCAGGTTAAGGGTGTAAAATTAACCTTGGCTGGGTAGTTCATTTGGTTAGAGCATTGTCCCAATATGCCAAGATTGTGGGTTCAATCCCCAATCAGGGCACATACAAGAATCAACCAATCAATGCATAAGTGGAACAACAAATCAGTGTTTCTTTCTCTCTCTCTCTCAAATCAATTATTTTTAAAAGAGTGTAAAATTATTAAATTGTCAATTGTTAATTGTCATTTCAGATCCTACAGATCCTGAGGTCTGTTTATAATTTCTATCATTAATAAATCTAAAAAAACTATACTTAGTGGAAAAAGCAACAGATGTGCATAGCATGCTACCACTTAGGTATATTTAAATACAAAATAAGGAAATACTTAGTCTTACGATTATAGTTTACTAATCGTAGTAAACTATTACTTACTAATGCCAAGTAAGGGAGTGGGCGCAGGGGGTTATGGTCAGAGAAAACTGTGGTATTATCCCTAGTGTTCTATTTCTTAAAAACAACAATAACTAAAAACTAGACATCGATATTCCAAGATATTAATTCTGGATATATGTCATTCCAGAATTCTCTGAATTTTATTTCTAAAACATATTTTTAATTTTTTTTTAAATGGAGGTTTTGTGTGTTTGTGACACAATAACCCCAGACTGACAACTTGCTTCAGCTGGATTGAAATAGACTGGTTTCTGTATTCCAAAACCTGTCAGGATTGAGATATTTCTAGAAGTTTAAGATTCTGACTCAAGAGTGACAGACGAGTCTATCCCAGTGTTTTATTTCTTCCTGTTTGACATCTTCCTATACTATATCTTAAAAGTCAAAAGATGCACAAAAACAAAAAACCACCCACAAACTTTTGATTTAAAAATTTTAGTTGAAAAGATGTTGCTTCCTGTTTCCAGGAAGAAAATAGAGACACAGCTTTCTTTTCTTTTTTTTTTTTTTAACTTTTTTTTTTAAGATTTTATTTATTTATTTTTAGGCGGGGGGAAGGGTGGGAGAAAGAGAGGGAGAAAAACGTCAATGTGTGGTTGCCTCTCCATGTGGCCCCCACTGGGGACTTGACCTGCAACCCAGGCATGTGCCCTGACTGGGAATCGAACTCAGCAACCCTTTGGTTCTCATTCCACGCTCAATCCACTGAGCTATACCAGCCAGGCCTGAGAAACAGCTTTCTTAAAAAGCTGAAGGCATGGGGTGTTGGGATGAGGAAGGCAGCTGTTGGAGCTGGAGGAGGTGGATGGGTGGTATGCACAGCAGGGCACGCGTATTCACAGATTCAGGTGAGGAACATCTTTTGTAGTTTAATGGCACTGGATTTTTGTTGTAAGACAGAGGCTCTGTATCTCCATAGTTTAAAAGTTATAGTGATATGCTGATTATTTCCATTTTGCTAAATTTATGTATGTTCTCTTTTGATCTTCAAGTCAGTTATTAGACCAGGACCAAAATTTTGTTTCACACTTAGTGCTTTAAATTTTGATTGTGTTCATTTAAATATATCAGCATTGTTCTTGGTACTTTTCTCCACCAAAGATCCGCACTTGAATGAGTTATTGTCTTCATAATAGTCATTTTTTTCTTTATTTTTAATTTATTGATTTTAAGAGAGAAACATCAATTTGTTGTTTTACTTATTTACGCATTCATTGGCTCCTTCCTGTATGTGCCCTGATTGGGGATGGAACCTGCAACCCTAGTGCATTTGGACAATACTGTAACCAACTGAACTACCGGCCAGGGCTATGTTTTTCTTGTTAAATCTTTCTCATTTTCTTTATGTGGTGTGATAACTTCTTGAAATTTATGGTATTTGAGTTAATGACCCTCTGTGTCTTACCTCTCAGATTATACACTAACTCCAACCTCTGGTTCCTAGGTAAGTCAGTAATGTTGTATGCTGCAGAAATGATTCCTAAACTAAAAACAAGAACACAAAAAACAGGAGGCAGTGATCAAAGTCTTCAGCAAGGAGAGGGAAGTAAAAAAGGGAAAGGAAAGAAGAAGAAGTGACTTGGTATGAGAAGCAAGTATGTGATGCTACTGCAAGAGATGTATGAATGGAGGTTTCTCATTTGTATCTGAGAGACACAGGAGCTTTTGGTTTGTATCATTTAACTGACTGAACATTTGTGCCTCCCAGCTCCAGCATCAGAGTTGGCAATGAAATAAATTTACATCAGAAGTTTGCATCTAGTTCTTATGCAAGAAAAAAAGAGAAACAATTTTTTTTGACTTTCAATGCAGAGTTTTTGTGGAAGAGAAAAGCTTATTTTTAATGGATAATGGACTCTACTGTAAGTTACTTGAAATCCTGTATCTGTCTTCTGTGTGAAAACATGTTCGGATAAATGAGTTTAATAAGATTTGAAATACACTTTGGTTCCCCTTTTAAGTTAATGAAATAAAATTTGAAACTGACTTTTGTAGCTTTTGCTTACAAACTAATCAATGGCAGTGGAAGAGATAATTAAAGAGAATAATATGGGTAGTGGGTTTAGTATGATCCTGAAACTAAGAAAAAGTAGTTAAATCCTCTTAGAGGTCTGTGAACAGCCAGTCTATAGATCATATTCGTAATTAGTTATTATCATTTAACTAATCAAGGACTGGTTTGTTTGTTTTTTTTGACACATGTAAAGTGCTTGAGTTGAAGATTTAGATTTGCTTGTTTTGTAGGCTTAAGAACATTGTTTTAAGTGGAGTTCTAAAATTACCTATTCTTTAAGGGGTGTCAAACTCATTTTCCACAGGGGACACATCAGCCTCACGGTTGCCTTCAAAGGGCCAAATGTAATTTTAGGGCTGTATAAATGTATCTACTCCTTAACTAGGGGCAAGTGGCAAGGAGCTCAGCGCTGCCACTGGGTAGAAAGAAGGTGCAGGGTAGGATAAAACAAGGTGGAGGGCTGGATTCGGCCTGTGGGCCTTGTGTTGCCACTTGTGCTTTAGCACCTTGAGATACTCCTTTTCAATAAATTAAATTGTATAGGTGATTCTAACTTTATTGCAAAGAACTGTTTCTGAAAATGGTGATTTTTTTTTTTTTTTTTTTTTTTTTTTTTTTTTTTTTTTTTTTTTTTTTTTGTAAAATTCAAGAGAATCCCTGTCCAGCCATGATTTTGTCGACCAAGAATCTTTTGGGAAACTGCTTTCTCTGACGCCACATGCTTTTGGAAGGGCTGTTGCAGTCATGTGCCACACAGCATTTCAGTTAGTGACGGCCCACATACACAATGGTGGCCCCGTAAGATTATAATGGAGCTGAAAGATCCCTGTCACCCAGTGACATCATAACTACTGAAAGCTTGGACCACAACAACGCTATACTTGCATTTATGGTGATGCTGGTGTAAACAAACTTGCGCTGCCAGTCATATAAAAGTATTGCACGTAAAATTATTTACATACAGAACATAATGATAACAGATGACTTACTGGTTTATGTATGTGCTATATAAACCTTCCTGTTGCTATTTTAGAATGTATTCTTTCTACTTACAAAAAAGGTCTGCTATACAAACGTATGCTGCATTATATCAGCAGCAGCCTCATATAGCTTGTGCTTACTGTGTGTGTGTTGATCACATTATTTTCTGTTGTGCTTGATTGGATCTCATGTTGTAGTGTGCACTTAGTGTAGCCTGTGTGTGCAGAAGTTTGCAGCGGTGTGGGCCTGTTCAAGGCCTTCACCTCCACTCCCCACTGTGGACTCACTGACTTACTGGGGCAGCTTTCAGTCTTCCAAGTGCCATGCATGGTGAGTACCCTGGACAGGTGTACCACTTTTTAATCTTCTGTACCATATTTTTACTATGCCTTTTCTATATTTAGATAATGCTTAGATACACAAATATTCAACCATTGTGCTATGATCACCTACAGTATTCAATACAATAACCTATTGTATTGCTCCTAGGTTTGCAGCCTAGGAGCAATAGACTAGACCACATAGCCTAGGTGTGGTCTTATCGTTGAGCACTGTGGTACATGTCCATCTTGAGCTGCAAGGCAAGCTGGGAAACTGAAAATATAGCTTTCCTGGTCCTGATAGTGGACATAACCAAGAAGAAGATAGTTGAGAATGGATATTGGAGCAGCCAACTTAAAAGATTTGTCACAGAAAGATGACTGAAGTCTAAAATTGTTTTAGTTCGGGAGTGGTAGAATTACCATAGAGGTTTCAGAACTGCTGCTCTAACATTGCGTTGCTGTTTCTTCATGTTGTTGTGATCAGTGCATAATTGAACTTTTCTTTGCCAATCAACTGAGAAATGGGGTCATCTCTAGGGAGCAAGATTAAGCATTTATTCATATGTTAATCTACCATTTGTATTTAGTTCAATCCATTATGTTCACATCCTTTGCCCGTTTTTTTTAAAGACTATTATTATCAATAGTATACCTGTACATAATTAAAGAGCCAGTTAGTTTAATTTTTTAATATATTTTATTGATTATGCAATTAAAGTTGTCCCATTTTTTCTCCCCTTTATTCCCCTCTCCCTATACCCCCTCCCACCAGCATTCCCCCACCCTTAGTTCATGTCCATGGGTTGTACATAATCATTTCCTATACTATTGTTAACCTCTCCCTGTCTGTTTTGAACCTACCATTTATGTCTATTCCCTGTACCTTTTCCCCATTCTCCCACTCCCCCTCCCTGCTGATAACCTTCCATGTGATCTCCATTTCTATGATTGTTCCTATTCTAGTTGCTTGCTTAGTTTGTCTTTGTTTTTAGGTTCAGTTGTTGATAATTGTGAGTTGTCATTTTACTGTTCATATTTTCTATCATCATCTTTTTCTTAACATTTCATGTAATAAGGGCTTGGTGATAATGAACTCCTTTAACTTTACCTTATCTGGGAAGCACTTATCTGCCTTTCCATTCTAAATGATAGCTTTGCTGGATAGAGTAATCTTGGATGAAGGGCCTTGCCTTTCATGACTTCAAATACTTCTTTCCAGCCCTTTCTTGCCTGTAAGGTCTCTTTTGAGAAATCAGCTGACAGTCTTATGGGAACTCCTTTGTAGGTGATGGTTTCCTTTTCTCTTGCTGCTTCTAGGATTCTCTCCTTAATTTTAATCTTGGGTAATGTAATTATGATGTGCCTTCGTGTATTCCTCCTTGGGTCCAACTTCTTTGGGACTCTCTGAGCTTCCTGGAATTCCTGCAAATCTGTTTCCTTTGCCAAATTGGGAAAGTTCTCCATTATGTTTCAAATAAGTTTTCAATTTCTTGCTCTTCCTCTTCTCCTTCTGGCACCACTATGATTTGGGTGTTGGAATGTTTAAAGTTGCCCCAGAGGTTCCTGAGCCTCTCCTCATTTTTTTGAATTCTTATTTCTTCATTCTGTTCTGCTTGAATGTTTATTTCTTCCTTCTGCTCCAAATCATTGGTTTGAGTCTTGGTTTCCTTCCCTTCACTGTTGGTTCTCTGTATATTTTGCTTTATTTCACTTTGCATAGCCTTTATTTTTTCCTCTATTTTGCGGCCATACTCAACCATTTCTGTGAGCATCCTGATTCCCAGTGTTTTGAGCTCTGCATCTGATAGGTTGGCTGTCTCTTCACTGCTAAGTTCTATTTTCGGAGCTTTGATCTGTTCTTTCATTTGGGCCATATTTTTTGTCTGGGCACATCTGCTATGTTGTAAGGGGCCTTAGGTATTCACCAGGGCGGGGCAACCTACTTGGCTGTATTGTGGCACTATGTTTGGGGGAGGAGTCTAAGAGGAAACAATGGTGCTTGCTGAGCTCTTGGCTGGCTTTTAGTCACTTCCTCTGCTACTTACCAGCAAATTGGGCCCTTCTGGTGCTGATTCCTGGGTGGGTGGGTTTGTGTACATTCTAGGACTCTGGGTTTCTCCAGTGAACTGTCCTGTGAGGCTAGAAGTTTCTCCCAACACTGTAGTCCCTACAGGTTCTTACAGCCAGAGGTTTTGAGGCTTTATTTACCCATGCTGAGGCAGCTACGTTTAATAGTTTAAATTTTAGGCATCTTAGGAGAATTTAGTTTTCCTTCCTTTAACCCCACCCCATGCATGCCTGGTCTCCATCTTCCCTCCTACCATTTACCAATATATTTAATAATTTTGATCACTATTCACAGTTTACATTATTGTCATATATTCCATTTGCAGCTGAGCCATGTAGTGCCTTTGTTACTCAAAAATGTGGTCAGGAGTCCAGCAACACTGGCCTCCCCTGGGATCTTGTGAAACATCGGAATCTCTGGCTCCATCCCAAAATTCAAACACATTTAACAAATCCCCAGGTAGTTCTGGGGTAGTTCAGGTAGCACATTTATGGGTTGTTGTTTTTTTGGCAAGTGACTTTTATTTTTCAGATTAGTTTACTGTATAGAAATACAAAAACAAATATGGAAAGCAGGGGCTTAGTTTTTATCACTATCCCCACACACACAGACACTAAACTACTATGAATTCATATTTATATACTTAGCACACATTAAAGTTGAAGAAATACTTAAGTATACTGTGGATATTTTTATTTCCTGCACTTATGTTTTCCTTGGAACTATTTTTTTCTAATATTCTAAATATTACTAACTCAACCACAAAAGACCAGTTGTCAAAATGTCCTTTCAAAAAGGTTGTTCATATCAGGCAGTTTATTAGTTTCATCTTTGTAAAGAAATCTCCTCTGGAGCCTTTTACCTGGCTCTAGTCTGCTGGTCACCCATTAAGCCTAGTGTACAGCTTCTCTGGGTTCTCTTCACCGCCACCTGGAGTGTGACTGCCTTGCTTTGCTGTTTTGGATATTTTGTATTAGCGTATCCTGTGTATTCCTTTTTTGGGGGGTGGTTCTGTGTAACCCATCTTGAGGCTCTTCTGGGAAAAATGCAAGGGGGGGAGATAAATGTTCTTAGACCTTGCATATCTGAGTGTGTCATCACTCTACCCTCCCACTGTTCAGCTGGGTATAGAATTAGCATTGGGAATCATGTCAGAAGTTCAAGGGCATTACTTCATGGGCTTCTGACTTCTGTTACAGTTGAAGGGAAATCCAACCCATTCTAGTTTATAGTCTTATGTGACCCACACTAGCCTGTTGAAACCTGCAGCACCTCAGTGTTCTGAAATACCACAATAGTGTCTCATATTTTTTTTTGTTTTGGGGGTTTTTTGTTTGTCTATTGTGCTGGGTACTTAATGGGCTCTTTCAATCTGGAAACGTGTGTTCTTAAGTTCTGGGAAATTTTCTTGATCTTTGTTGGACTCCTGATTTGAATATTGGACGTAATGGACTAGTACTCAAATTTTCTTATCTTTTTATTTTTTCCTTTGCCTTTATGTTCTATTCCCTAGAGTCCTCAGCTTTATCTTACAACCCATCTATTGAAATTTTTATTTTTCTTGTTTTTTCATCTTGTCTAAGCTCTCTTGCCATCTGAGTGTTTCCTTTTTCTAGTATTCTGTTATTTTATGGATGTAAATTATTTCTCAGAGGGTATGATTTATATTATTTTCTAAGTTTCTTTTTTTTTAATCCTCACCCAAGGGTATACTCACTGATTTTAGAGGAGGAGAGAGAGAGAAACATCAATTGGTTGCCTGTCGAATGTGCCCCAACCAGGGGTCAAACCTGCAGCCTTTTGGTGTGCGGCACAACCCTCCAACCGAGCACCCAGCAAGGGCCTGCCTTTTTTATCTTGATCCCTGTTAAGTGGGTTTCCTTTGTTTTGTTTTTGTGGGGTTTTCTTAAGAGTGAAAGATCACAAAGCTAATTGGAAGTTCTGAGCACACAGGGCTTACATACTGAGTTTCACTAAAGGAATACCTGCCAAGATATTTTCTGGAAAATTTCCAAGGTCAGGGGTGTCCTCTTAAGCTGCTGCTTTCCCAGGAGTCTAACGAGCTCCCAGGAGATTAAGGGTCTGGAAGCCTAATGGGAGAAGGTGGTGTGGGGAAATGGGTCTCAACTTTGAGTCAGTCTTGTCTTTACTACAACTTCCCCCTCAGTCTGCCTGTGTTACCCCACTCCAAAGACCCTCTTACTCGGTGCAGAGGGTAAACCTCCAGCCTTTTGTGGGAATAAGGATAGGGTAGTTTTTCACCAACTCTACTTATTTGAGTTCCCTTCCAACATTAAGATTGCTCTTTACAGTTATTTTGATAGTAGGTGTGACTTTATAATGAAATTTCTGTATCTAAAGAGAGACTACGTAAGGTAGGCAGACCCCGGAGTCTGTGGTTATATCACTTCACATGGCAAAAGAGGCTTTGCAGATGTGATTAAGGATCTTGATCTGCTACAAGCATATCTTAGAAATATTGTGGGTTGAGTTCCAGACCACCATAATAAAGCGAGTATCACGACAAAGCAAGTTGTGACCTTTTTTTATCTTTTAATTGTTCTTACAGTTTTGTCTGTTATTCCCATCCCAGCCCACTGTCCCAGCTCTCCCCACCTCCCTCCCATTTCCACCCCCTAGTTTTTATCCATGTGTCCTTTATACTTGTTCCTCTAAACCCTTCCCCTTTTCCCCTGAAATTCCCTCCCCTCTCCCCTCTGGTGACTGTCAGCCAGTTCTCAATTTGTGTCTTTGGTTATATTTTGCTTTTTTGTTTTGTTGATTAGGTTTCTGTTAAAAGTGAGATCATATGGCATTTGTCCCTCACTGCCTGGCTTATTTCACTTAGCATAATGCTCTCCAGTTCTATCCATGCTGTCGCAAAGGGTAGAGTTGTAACCTTTTTGCGGGTGGAGGGTCTTGTGTTCAGTTTGTAAAAAACACCCGTAAAGTGCAATAAAGTAGGGTGCAATAAAACAAGGTATTCCTGCATGCGTTACCCAGGTGAGCCCAATATAATCACACGTGTCATTACAAAAGAGAAGCGAGTCCTAAAGGGACGCAGGTGGAGGAATGCAGGCAGACTTCAAGCTGACAGAAGCAAGGAAATGGATTCTCTAGTGCCCAGAAGGAATACAGCCCTGCCAACCCGTTTAGGGTGTCTGACTTCCAGATCTGTAAGCTAATGAAATGTGTTGTTTCAAGCCAGTTTATTTGTGGTAATATATTACAGCAGCAATAGGTAACTAACACATCACATAAACTATCGGGTTAGCCAAAAAGTTCATTTAGCTTTTTCTATACGATGGTTCTAGTAGTGCTTAGCTGTCTTTAACTTCATTCGAAACAATTTTGTTAGATCGTATTGTGACAGCTGTCATATCAGTGTGCATTAAAAAACTTATTAAGATTGGCGAATTTTTGTGCAACCATTTTAATATTGAAGATGGGAGAAAACATGCAACATTTTCAGCATATTATGCTTTATTTCAAGAAAGGTAAAAATGCAGCTGAAACTCAAAAGATTTGTGCAGGGTATGGAGAAGGTGCTGTGACTGATCGAACATGTCCAAGTTTCTTGGTACTACTGACATGTTGGCCAAATAATTCCTTGCTGTGGGGCTGTGTCACACATTGTGAGATGTCTAGCAGCACCCCTGGCCTCCACTCACTAGAAGTCAATAGCAGGAGATAGCCAACATACTCAAAATACCCAAATCAATATGGTAGAAATGAAAATTGTGTCTTTTACAGAAAAAAAACTAATTGGTCTTTTTGGCCAACCCGGTATCTAAGATAGACTCTCCACACCTTGGAATTGTTGGCCTCATTAGAAGTCTCTACTTAGTGATTTGAAATCCTAGCTACGTATTAGAATCACCTGAAGACTTTTTCTAGCACCTGGGTACCACGGTGGATTGTCAGGACTTCTGGTATGGCATCCAGTACCAGTATTTTTAGAAAGTGCCTTGAATGATTGTAATGAAAACCTCTGTATACTAAGTGTAAAGATAGCATTTACCTAGCAGTGATTTCATCTTAAAATGAAGTTTCTGGGCCATTAACATCACCTGGGAACTTGCTGGAAATTTAAATTTTTCAGCCCTGCCCAAGACCTACTGAGAGAAACTTTGGGGATGCGACCAGCAATCTGTATTTTCACAACCTGCACCCTTCCCCCCGTAAGAAATTGATGTACACTTAAGTTTGAGAGCCACTACTTAACCAAAGAACCTCCTTATTGTTAATCTCTGAGGTATGTGTTACAAAGATAGAAGGACATTGTGATAACTTAATTAAGGTCAGTCTCAAATATATTTACTTTCTTGCTGTGCTATATAGAACTGTAATATTTGATGGCTAAGGATCTGAATTGTGTGTTTTGTGGGGCTTTTTTTTTTTTAAGATTTTATTTTCAGAGGGGAAAGGAGAGAAACATCAATGTGTGGTTGCCTCTCATGTGCCACCTCCTCCCCCCACACACTGGGGACCTGGCCCACAACCCAGGCATGAATCGAACTGGTGACCCTTTGGTTCACAGGGTGGCGCTCAATCCGCTGAGCCACACCAGCCAGGGCAGAATCGTGTGTTATTCTAAATACATAAAGACTGTAAACATAGACATGTAAAGACAGATCTAGGAGCCAAAGCTAACATACCCTCCAGCAGTAGGTATTTTTAATAAAATCCTCAAGTTCTTGGTCTCAAAGTACAGAATAATTTAGAGGCACAAGAAGTGATTACTGCATTAAAATATAAACTACAACAACTTATGAGACTTGTGTATAATGATGCAATATATGAGTAGAAAGTGGTTTAGATTTCCTTTAAGTGAGAAATGGGATTAATAAACAGCAGTGTTTAAGGTTCACTCATCTGTATTCAGAATTAGTCTACATTTTTTTAAAGCCCCACAAAATGAAATGTAACAGCTCGATGAGATAATGGAATTTTATTTACATCCATTTCCATTCAGTATATCACATCTTCAGGATAGGCAGTAACTTATTTAAAGGTTATGCTCATTTACTCCAGGCTGTGGGCAGAAGACTCCTGGGGAGCAGTAATTATTGATCTGAAACCTTTCAAGTAGAAGAACTGCTGTAGGGATTCTGTAACTTTACATATCTCCCAGATACCATTCCTACACAAATAAAAGCTCATCTTCTAGCTAGAGAGAGGCTCAGTCAGTTTCCAAACATGCTAGCATGGCAAAATATTACTTGGGAAATCAAAGCTGAGACAGAATTGTTCAACTCATAACTTCCGTCTTTAACATGTATGCTTTGACTGCCAAAAACAGTAACAAATTCCAGAATGCACTGTAGGAAAAAAACTATTAAGACAAAAAATTTTTTAAAAAAGAAAAAATTTGCATTCAGAATGTATTTTTTAAACCGATACTAGCCTGTAAGTAATTATGAGCAATAGTAACTTGAGTAACTATTAGTAACTCATTACTAATAGTAATGAGTAATGGTATCTTGCCTGGCAATATATTCTGTATACTAACAATCTGATTATATATTTTGTATGCCAGAGATTGCTCATCTTCATTCTTTTGCCACCAAGAAAAGTGTAGTATACTTGTGGGGAAAGAGACTTAAAATACTCCTACAGGTATTTTTTTTTAAACTAAGGATTGACTTTATCCAAATAATTGCTTGCTTTCTAAAGGTTTTTAAAGTTTAATAAGATGCCTTATGATCACCACTATTGTCCCTAGAAAAAGGTAAATGCTCTGATCCATACTATAATATTTGGGTGATATCATCCCTTATTTTTGATGTCTTTAATATTTTTTACATTGTGAGACATCATTGTGATCTTACCTAACTGTTATTGATTGAAAGCAGAACTAACTAATCATTTGCCTTAAAATGCCTCTTGTATGCACCCTGACTGGGGATTGAACCTGCAACCCAGGCATGTGGCATGCCCTGACCGGGGATCGAACTGGCGAACTTTCACTTGGCAGGATGACACCCAACCAAGCAAGCCACACCGGTCAGGGCTAACCTTGGTAGTTTTGTTGAACCCTTTAGTCAGTTTAGTCTAGCCTAGCAGTAGCCTAGAAGTACAGTAGATATGAAGATCAGTTTTTCTACTCCAGACAAGCTGCTTGGCTGATCAAACTGGAGACACTGATTTTTAACTTTTTGTTACATACTCAAATTATGTAGTTATATGCAATTTATCAAAATAAAGCAAAGATGAAGGCATTTAAACAACAAGTGATTCTGACTTTCGAACTAAGGAGGCCTCCTGTGTTTGACCTTTAAGGCCAAAAGAAGAAGGTGAAGGCAGTTTTACCTCACCACTGCCAACCAGATTACAGGTTATACGGTGCTTTCTTTCAGTCTCAGAACTGCTCTCAGAGCCTGGTGTCGTCATTAGCATGCACTGCTGGCTAAGGATGTAAACAACAACATACACATAATCAGGGGTAGGCAAGTCTCGGGAGGGTGCTTAAAATAGTTTAAAAAAAGAATGAAAAAGAAACAAGACTAAACCAACATGTTAGCATTGAAGGTGAAACCAGGGATGATTTCCATATTAGCATCTCAAAAACAGACAAATCTGAAGCTTATAAGCAGGTTATTAGACGGCCACAAGTTAGTATTACTAGTTGGATCTACAGGGAACTGGGAGCTGTGATTACTGATGTGTGTAGATTTCCCCATTTGTCAGCAAAGTGACTGCTGTACAAAGCTGTTCTAGTTCTAGTATTCAGCTGCTGCAAGGTTAGGAAAACAGCCAGGACAGCCTCCACTCAAACTCATTTATCGCTTAACTGCTCCTTCTAATTGGTACTCGTTTGTAATAAGCTTCTGAAGTATTTTTTAGCAGACTGCACCAGCACAATGGAACCTCCAGCTTTTGGCAGGTGCTCTCCACGAGCATTATGCATGTTATAGCCAGTACATTTCCCTACACGTGTGTGTGCACAAATACATCAAAAACATTAAATACAAAATTGTACCCTACATGAAGTAGAACTTTAAAGAGTACCCTAAAAAATAAGTACAAAGAAAATGCATGCAAAGAGAGCCCATTAAAATACAAAGCCCATGGGATATATAATTTTATTTTAAGTTTGTATTTCTGGCAGGATGATAAATATGTCTTTTCCTACCAAGAAGCAAAATATATTTTCCAAAAATTTGGATACTGCCCATTACATTAAATTTAAATTAAAATGTTCCCTATGTATATAGACAGTAAAAGTAAGCAAAAAACAACACATTCCATTTTTAAATATATCAAAAATGTTTCCAAGGCAACATTATTAAAATGATTATACCACAGTCCCTAACACAACACCAAGCTCTAATAGGCAGGTACAGAGGGCAGAAAGGTCTCATTCAGGCAGGCCTAGGTGCTCTTCTTCTCATCTCCCAGTAAATTCACGGCAGCTTTCTTGACTGTTAAGAGGAAAGGAAATTTTATCAAAGCTTTTTACAAACAGGGTCTGTGCATAATGTAGCAACTAGATAATAACTGGGATGACTCATGTTCGGATGAGAACACACAGGTTTGTGGTCAGGGCTAAAAGCTTCCAGGAAATGGCCAAGAAACTACTACTTCGTGGCACAAATCCTGAGTACTTCAGCATGGTTCTTGAAGGTCCTAGCCCCCCACCCCCACCACTGGTAGTGACAGTTACCACTTTAAGCCCTCTGTCCTCCTGAAAGCATCTCATGCTGCAGAGATTCCTTGGGCATTTGGTGTTCCTCTGTACAATCAAGAAATTCTCATTTGTACCTAGGTGCTCACCTGTACCATTTCACTGTCTCCATCTGATGACACCTAGGTCATCCACCTATTCTACAGTGACAGAAACGAGGAAGTCCTCATTTCTAGACCCTAGAAATGATGGTATATTTATACACATTTGTATTCTCTAACTGTGCTACCATTTTCTCCTGTGATGGGAAAAGTGTGCCGCAAGTCTCCGAGTTGGTGCAAGATCTACATTCATGAAGAAAAGTGTTGGTCCCTCCCTGGGAAGCTAAGCCTTCCGCTTCTTAATTACCAAGTATCGTAGAATGTGCTGTGAGAACTGGTGTGGTGTGTGAGATGGAGGAGGGAGGGCGTTTTCCAGAAGCCCACACTGCAACTGTTTTTGATGGAGCCGGAGTCCAATGACAAGAGTCAAGTCCCTGCTTGTTCACAGCCTGGCAGCAGCTCCCCATTCAATTAAAACTGCTGAACAAATTCAACAAGAAACTGTACGCTCTCTTAACTAGCCCTTTGTAAAAATTTACTTCCTGGAGCACCTAGACGCTTGAGAAGAGTCTAATATGTATCAGCATATAAGTTCCTCCTTATTTTCATTCTCATACCCCTGTTTAGGAATGTATCATAGCATGGTAAGATGGGATTAAAATGGGAATTACAGTATTATTATCTAAGAGAAGTAAGAGGCTAAGAAATGTGGGAAAACTAGACAGGAATGGTATCTCCAGAGGCTGATGGGTAGGCTGAGGGCA
Organism: Anoura caudifer; assembly: GCA_004027475.1. Taxonomy (NCBI): domain Eukaryota; kingdom Metazoa; phylum Chordata; class Mammalia; order Chiroptera; family Phyllostomidae; genus Anoura; species Anoura caudifer. The sequence goes on from PVKU01001596.1 coordinate 215,292, forward strand.
AGGGTAACAGACAAGAAAGTTCTTAAAAGCAACTGGTGACTCCCAAGTGGGAGCACGTGAAGGTTATAAGTTATTCTTAAAGATGCAGAAAGATGTGCTGGAGTAGACTGGAGCTCTGTGGGCAGAAACAGGAGCGCAGAGGAGAGTTCTGAGGGAGAAGCGGGGGGTGCATCACGTGGGGCATCATTGCGGCTGGAGAGGGGCAGGTCAGCCCGCATCGCCCACTTTGTAGTTATGGAGCTCCAACTGCAACAACAAAATCTCCGAAGTTCATGGCCACTGCCCTCTCTTCAAGTGCTGCAAACAAACCCTTACTGTGCCCTCTGGAACTGAAGACCCATCAGCAGCAAATCTCTATTCTCAGCCATTTCTCCAAATATTCCAACCTTCTTGCTTTTACAGAAACACTCTTATCCCCTGACAACACTATTTTCTCATGTTGTGGCTGTATCTTCCTCTCTAGCATTTCTTTTCCCAGTCATCTCTGATCCTTGGACTATGTTGTCTTATTTCTTTAAAATTTTTGCCACAAAGTGCCACAAAGTTAATAATCACCAATACCACTCCTATTTTAATTATTGGTAATTTCAACACACACACACACACACACACACACACACACACACACACACACGATCCTTCCAGTATCCTGACCTCTTAATTGCTCCCCTCCAACTGCCTTTATATTCTATCCTATCTGCTCCGCCTACCACAGACACTCACTCTCCTAGTTCTCATCATTACTAATAACTGCAGTCCCTCTGAGCTCTCAGTGTCAAGCATTCCAGTCTCCACCATCACCTGCTATCTTTGCAGCTCACTTCTATTACCCTGATTCAGAGTTCTTACCCCACCACCTGGTTTTATTATCCAGTGGTCTTACCCGCTTTGCCTCTGTTCCTCCCTTCGCTCCTCACCCAGCTTAAATTCCATCCTCAAGCACTAGTCCCATTCTCGCTTCAGTTGTTAATGAACAAAATTAACCTTGACACAACTCCACCTATTCTGAACATGGTTAGAGAAAAACAAAGACAAACCAGTCACTTTAAATCCATGGACACAAATCTCAAGTGAGCCTTTAATACTGCCTGGCCATCACATGACACTGTCCTGGGCCACTCCCACTGCTTCAGAGCAGCCAGCAAATGACAGACTCACTGGTGTGTGTACTGCCTGCAGCTGCTTTCACAGTGTGATGGGAGAGCTGAGTACCAGCAACAGCAACCTGATGGCCTGCAGGAACCCAAAACTAAAGTAACTGGCCCTTACAGGAAAAGTCCTAGGCAACTATTTCACAACTTCTCTTCCCAGCCTTCTTTCCCTATCCTCTCTCACTTGACCTTTTCTTCCTACATGACTGAGGAATTTGAAGCCATCAAAAATTACTCCAATAAGCTCTCACCATCACATGTGCTCACCTACCATCATTTTACCCACGAACCCTGATTTCCCTCCTGTTATAAACCATTGCTGCTCCTACGACCAAGCTCTCTATTTGTACACTAGACCGTGTCTCCTCTGGTCTGGTCAAGGACACACCGTCAGTAGTCCACCCTCTCACTTGTATCATTTTCTTGCTCTTTACTGGATCACTCCCATTGATTCTCAAACACACTTTGTTTCTTCCACCTCAAGGAAAAAAAAAAAATCCTTGCGACACTAGTTCCTTTTTCCAGTTCCAGCCCAATTCTGCTGCTGCTTTGCAGGAAATTTCTTAAATGGTTGTCTACACTCTGTCATGTCTTTCCTCCCATTTCTCTCAAATCTATTCCAGTCCAGATTTTGCTCCCACCACTCCACATAATCTGTTTCGTCAAGATCACTAGTGCCTTCCTCACTGCTAAATCCAATGGTCGGTGTGCAGTCCCTCTTATCTCACTTGTCCTGTCTGCAGCATGTGACGTGATGCAGCATGTGACTGCTCTCTGACACACTTCCTTCACCAGGCTCCAGTGATACCCATCTCAGGCTTTTCTCGCTCCCTCAACTGGCCACTCCTTGTCAGTCTGCTTTGCTGTCTGCTTCTCATCTCAACTTCCAAACACTGGGGACCCCAGTGTTCAGTCCTCAGACCCCTTCTTTTCCAACCACATTCTCCCCCTTAGTGACCTTAATCAGTCTCATGTTTACTATGTGCTGGTGACCCCCAAACTCATCCCCAGTCTAGACCTGTCCCCTTAATTCCCGATGTCTACATCCAAATGGCTGTTTGACTACTCCATGTAGGTACCTAACAGACACCTTAAAGTCATGTCCAGAATGAATTCCTTGTTTTCTCTCTCAACCTGTTACACCCAATCTTCCCCAGCTCAATGGCAATTCTATCCTTCTGTGTGTTCAGGCTAACAAGCTTGGCCTCGTCCTTGACTCCTCTCTCATACTCCACACACAAGTCATACTGGTTCTACATTCTAAATCTATCAAGGACCCAAAGACTTCTTACCTCCTGTACTACTATTATGAACCAACCCACCACCAGCACCTCAGCCAGATCACCACAACAATCTTTTACCTGGTCTCATTTCCTCCCTTTCTCTCTTCAGTCTAATCTTAATACAGTAGCCAAAGTGATCCTTCTAAAACACAGGACAGATCACGTTACTCTTCTGCTCAAAAGTCTCCAGCAGCACCCCATTAACACAGAGGAGAAGCCAAAGCCTTTACAATACCCTGTACGGCATTACACGATCTGTCTGCTTCCAGCCTCCGCTCTTCACCCTCTCCGCACTTGGCTCCTTCTCCTCTCCCTCTACGTCATTCTCGTCCCTTCCCCTCCAGGCTTCTGCATGAGCTGTTCCTTCAGTCTGGAGCTTTCCTCTCCAAAGTTCTTTACTTTCATGTCTGATTCAGTATAGCCTTCTTGGTGAGGACTTCCTAAATCACTCTAGCCCCCAGCACCACCTATCTTTTTATCTGCTACATCTTCTCTGTATCAACTGCTAACTATTACTTTTTACTTTAATTCTCTCTCTCACAAGATTGTAAATCTTCATGAGTTTGAAGAGTACAATCTGTTTGGTTCACTGGTTCATCCCCAGGGCTGTGAACATGCTTGGCACACATTAAGCACCTCAGTGAATATTTGCTGAATGAATGAATCAGAGCACTGAGAGTGAGGGCATTCTCTGGGACCTGCAACAAAAGCAATCTGGATAGCATGTTAAGCAGTTCAACCTGAAGTCAATTAAAGAGATACTTGAACATAAATAAATATGATTCTCTCAAATCTCTGTCTACCACAGCAAGTCATTTTTCCTAATGTGCTGAATGAATGGTGTATTAAATGTGGCATGGAGGAAGAATCTGAGGAAAGTACAGGACAACAGGCAGTCTTGGTAAAGAAATCCCAAGTAATCTTGGTGTTTGGCTGAGGAGAGCTGACAGGACAAGAAGGCCAAGGAGCTTATTGCATAGGCCCAGTGTGTCACACCCCCCCATCACTTGCTAAACCATGCTGTCCCAGAGTCTTACCTTCTTTAGTGATGGCATCTGCAGTCCCTTTGGCTTTGTCCTTCATTTCATTCACCACATTGTCCACCTGGGACTGGTGCTTCAGGAAGAAAGGACGGATGATGCGCTTGTAAAGCAGTTCTGCCCCGTTCGAGGGGCTCGGGGCCATGCACCACAGCAGGAAGCCGCACTGCACAGAACGAGAGCCAGCATGGTAATGGGGAGTAGGCACCCTGACCACACACCACCCACACGCCGCTGCGGGGGCGCTGACTCTGCTAATTTCTCCAACAGCATTTCCAGTGTTTTCTGCGAGCTACAGGTGAGCTTTCTTAGATGGAGAAATGTGACAAATAAAGGACTAGTAAGGAAAAGTTGAGACTGAAAAAGAAAGGTAAAACATATCAAGCCCAGCAGCTTAATTTCCTTCCTAACTTGGGCTGCTTTTTAGTTATAAAAGCTTTTATTAATTATTAACTCTTCAAAATTGATTCTTAAACACAGCACTGCTCTGCATCTGTAAACCCCTATACAGATGAGACTAATATTTATGAGGCTTGTTCTTAGTAGGCATACCTTGGTAAAAGTCTAGCATATTTATTAATCCTGTTATAGGGAAAATACCCCAACCATTCTCGAAATCTTCCCAGAGTGGAACCTCAGTTGTTAGTAGGTCTTAGCTGTCAAGTAATATTTACAGTCAGGTGTTTCTCTTCTTCACCTGAATGTAGGTATTATTCCTAGCTCTTTTTTTATGGCTCTACTTTGCCATTGAGATTTAAAAAAACGAAAAGAATCAACAAGAATTGATCCCCATACAACTGGAAAAAAAAAACCCAACTAGAATTGTCATACTATATTTATATCCAAAATAATTTTACTGTTTTTTCAAAGGATAAATAACAACCCAGAATTTCAAGTTGTCCAAGCAGTTTACTCCTCTATAATGATCAGAAAAGGGAACATCCAGAGTGATGCGCTCATTTCCCTAGAAAGTCTAATAAACTACATGCACGTTAGGTTCTTTTTAAGATTCTAACACCTGGCCTAGTTGGCTCTATAAAAAACAGAACTCAACTTCTGGCCAAGATGGAGGCATAGGTGGACACGTGGTACCTCCTCACACAACCAAAATTAAGGACAACAAAGATTTAGAAACAAGAAAACAACCAGAACCGATAGAAAATTGAGCTATACGGAAGTTCAACAACCATTCATCCTGACCGGTAAGAGGGGCAGAGTTGCAGCAGGAAAAAGTGGAGGTTGGTGGACCCAGGTGCACAGGCAGCAGTGGCTGGCAGGTCCCAGGCACATAGGCAGCGGCTAACGGACCCCGGGCATGGGTCGGCAATGGTGCAGACCTAGTGAGGCCACGCAAGGCAGCTGGCTGACCAGGTGGTCCCACATTTATGCACAGATAATCCAGGTGAAGGGGAAGCGGCGGAAGGAGAGAGCAGAGCAAGTGCCATTGTTCCCTCTCAGACCCCGCCCCCACATAAAGCATCACAACCCAGCAACTGGGCTGCCCCACCCTGGGGAACACCTAAGGCTCCACCCCTCACTACATAACAGCCACAACCAGACCAAAAAAAAAAAAAAAAAAACACCAAACCAAAAATGGCTCAAACAGGAGAACAAATCAAAGGCCCAGAGCCAATTCATCTAAGCGACCAAGAGATGGCCAACCTATCAGATGCACAGTTCAAAGCACTGGTTATCAGGATGCTCACAGAATTGGTTGATTTTGGTCACATATTAGATGAACAAATGAAGGTTACAGTAAGTGAAATGAAGGAAAATACACAGGGAACCAACAGAGATGGGAGGAAAACTGGGACTCAAATCAATGGAGTGGACCAGAAGGAAGAAAGAAACAACAAAACAGAAAAGAAGGAAGAAACCAGAATTCAAAAAAATGAGGAGGCTTAGGAACCTCCAGGACATCTTTAAACATCCTAACATCTGAATTATAGGGGTACCAGAAGGGGAAGAAGAGCAACAAATGGAAAACTTATGTGAACAAATAATAAAGGAGAACTTCCCCAATCTGGCAAAGAAAATAGACTTCCAGGAAGTCCAGGAAGCTCAGAGAGTCCTAAAGAAGGTGGACCCAAGGAGGAACACACCAAGGCACATCATCATTACATCAGCCAAGATTAAAATGAAGGAGAGAATTCTAGAAGCAGCAAGAGATAAGGGGACAGTCACCTACAAAGGAGTTCCCATCAGACTATCAGCTGATTTCTCAAAAGAGACCTTACAGGCAACAAGGGGCTGGAAAGAGATATTCCAAGTCATGAAAGTCAAGGACCTACATCCAAGATTGCTCTATCCAGTGAAGCTGCCGTTTAGAATGGAAGGGAAGATAAAGCACTTCTCAGATAAGGTCAAGTTAAAGGAGTTCATCATCACCAAGCCCTTATTATATAAATGTTAAAGGGACTTATCTAAGAAAAAGAAGATAAAAAATAGGACAGTAAAAAGACAGCAAACTCACAGATATTAACAACCACACCTAAAACAAAAGCAAACTAAGCAAACCTCTAGAACAGGAGCAGAAACACAGAAATGGAGATCACAAGGAGGGTTAGCAACAGGGGAGTGGGAGGAGGAGAGAGGGGGAAAAGGTACAGAGAATAAGTAGCATAGACAGTGGGTAGAAAATAGACAGGGGGAGGGTAAGAATAGTGTGGGAAATGTAGAAGCTAAAGAAGTTATGACACATGGACATGAACTAAAGTGGGGGAATGTGGGTGGGAGGGGGTGTGCAGGGTGGAGAGGAATGATGGGGGAGAAATGGGACAACTGTAATAGCATAATCAATAATATATATATATTTTAAAAAGAAGTCATTTCTTGAGATCCAAATCTGTATTTTTTACTTCTTAATGTAATTAATCCCTTGCCTTCTTGTGCCACAGATTTAACTGTGCAGCATCAGTCCTTGTTATTCTAAACCACAGAGTGTATTCAAACAGTCAAGAGGCCATATCACTTTTCTAAAAGAATCTTTTGGACTTAATGCCCATATTTGTGCCCCAATGCTCCCTCCATCAGCACTGTGTTGGCTGTAAGAAATCTGCATTATGTTTTGAAGTTCCATTACTCTCAAAATCAATACAATGCAGGTTCTCAGCAGATTACTCTCTCTAGATTATCTGAACTATAGGACTCAGGGAAAGTAACAGTCATGAAGTAGAATTTTTACAGACATTAGAGCAGGGGGGGCAAGATTTCAAAGGACAGTTATCAGACCGGGTTATGAAAAATAAACCATAGCTATATGCTTCTTATAAGAAACATACCCAAGACAAAACCAATTAAGACTTAATGCGATTTTCATCCTTTTATTTGTATGAGACAATCACCAACTCTCAAATAACTCATATAGTAGTACATATACATTACTTAAGGCAAAATAAGCAAATAGCAATAAAGGAAAATTCACCAAGAAGATTCACCTAAATATCTTTGCTATATGTAAACTACATATAGCTTTTTATATATCTTAATAATTATATCTTTATATGATTCTTATTTTTATAATTATGTAATTTGTAACTAATTACATATAGCTACATAGTTTCAAATATTGTTCTGAAATATATGAAGTCAGAATTATATAAATAAATGGACAAATCCATATCAATTTTAACACTTCCATCAGAAAGTTATATATCAAACTAGAAATTAAGAATACAGAAGAACAAAATTTAAAATCTTGATTTCAAGATTTTTACATATTTCTCTACTCAGCAAGCAGGGATTCTAAGGGGATTATACGCCACATTATTCAGAGGATGAGAGTATGGTCTCAGAGAAACTGGGTTCCAGGGCTGGTTCTGCCATGTACTAAATAACTCACTGGATTAAGAATCAGGAGAGTTGATATCTACTTTACAACTTTAAGTAAATCGGCCTCAATAAGAGTTAATTGTCTCTTATGTAGGATTTTAGGAAAGCCACAAATTAATGTACTTGAGGAAAGTATGTAAGATAGCAGTAGCATTACCAAGTCCTATAGTTGTTATTTCTGTTGAAAATCTCTGACATTATCCACCTGTTATAGGTATCAACTCTCGGCAATCCAGAATCCAATCTCAGCTTCATCCATCTTTTCTGGATGAATTAAGGCAAGACTACCAGACAGGACTAGAGCCAAGGGTCTATACTTTGGCACCTCTCCAATGTGATTACTTTGTAGGCTATACTCCAAACGTTAATTTAGTTCTTTCAGTACCCTCTTGAGACAGTAAAATAATTAACACTCTCCACCTACATCCTTAGCATTTTCCAGGTCTCAAATAAAATAACTTCCTTGTATTAAAAATAAAGTTAATTACTGTTCAATCCTCAAGGTGGTATTCGGCTGCCAGCTTTTACAACTCCCTTTTCTTCATCTGTGTGACTGTCGCACAGCCCAGGAGTGCCCTCAGCCACGCAGATCCGGCTGTCCTTTAACCCAGCTGCCCTCCAAGTGCCCGCTGACAATACTCCCAAGAGCAATCACAAGCCCACTCCTACCTGCAGTTCAAAGAGTCCATGCTTTTTCAACTGAACTCTTGGCACTCGGCACAGACACATGAAATCCTACAGTTACAAATTACAACAGGACAAATAACTCTGTGATTCTAATGCTTTCACCATCCAATTTTTCCCGAAGAGAGTTATTTCCAAGGTAGAGATATGCATAATATGCACAGTTTAAAACTAGCCTCCGAACTGAGAGTTAAGGTCAGAAAAACATGTATTTCAACACTGGCCTCCTGATATGCAGCAATCATTCCCTCAGAAACCTAAGCTTTCCTTGGGAAGACTTTGCAATGCAGTCACAGGAGTAGTGATGGGCTGGAGTCAAAGGGGACTGCTCAGAACGCACAAATAAAAGCTCAAAAGGAACATGGGAAGGGAAAGATTATCTTTTTTGTCTCCTGCAAAGTTAAGAAGAGGAACGTTCTGTCCTCTGTCAATGGGTGAAACAGTACAGGTGACAGTTTGGATCAGGATGTAAACCTGACAGAGTTTATTCAATTTTGTTTTAAAAATAAATCTAGAAAATGATTTCAGTGAGGGTAAAGATGAGGTGCAAAGATATATACTTATTGGAGCATTAGTTACAACAGCAAAACAAGTCTAAATGTCTATCAGTTGGGGAATGGGTAAATTATTAGCTATAATGGATAAACAGCTATGTCAAAGAATACTGAGTAACATGAGAAAATACTCAGAGTATTAAATGAATTGAAAAAAAAAAGGAGATACAGAGTTATATATATTATATAGCCTGAAACATACATATGTGGTTAACACAATAATATATACACAGTTCTGTGTGTATTTATGTCATGGACAAATATATTTGCACATTAACATAAATAGGAAAGCTACCTAAGATGTTAACAGTGGTAGGGTTACAAATGCTTTTTCTGCCTTATCTAAAACATGCCCCCTCTGCATACACACACACACACAAATGACACGAAACTTTTATTCACCAAAGGATTCCACAGACCTAGAACAGATTCTGGCACATAGAAGTTCTAAATAAATATCTGAAGAATAAAGAAATAAACATGTTATTTTCATAATCAAAGAAAAAAGGGATTTTACATTTTTTAAACCCTTATGCTCAACTCACAATCCACTGTTTCTAGCTTAATAAATTGTACATGATTTTTTCAACTAACCTTTGATGCCTGACCACTAATTTACCTCCAATATTACAGGCTGCTTTAGAAAAATGAATACTAGGACTTCCAGTCAAGATGGAGGCATAGGTAGACATGCTTTGCCTCTTTGCACAACCACAAGAAGAATCACAACTAACCACAAAACAAAAACCACCCAGAACTGCCTGAAAATTGAACCATATGGAAGTCTGACAACCAAGAATTTAAAGAAGCCACATTCATCTAGACCGGTCAGAAGGTCAGAGACAAGGAGCCTGGGTAGAGAGGACATGGTGTGGTGTGGAGACGCAGCAGTGGCGGAACAGGCAGTCCCACATTCATGTATAGAGGATAAAAATCAGGAAGGATACTTTGGGAGCAAGCCATCCCAGCCCCAGGCCAGACCACAGGGATGCGGAAGGAGAAGAGGAAAAGCAAGAAATTGAAAACATTTAAAAAAAATGAAAGAAAACATCCCTAACTTGGTAAAGGAAACAGACATACAAGTCCAGGAAGCACAGAGTCCCAAACAAGTTGGACCCAAAGAGGACCACCCCAAGATACATCATAATTAAAATGCCAAAGGTTAAAGATAAAGTGAGACTCTTAAAAGTGGCAAGAGAAAAGCACAGAGTTAACTACAAAGGAATTCCCTTAAAGCTATCAGCTGATTTATCAAAAGAAACTTTACAGGCAAGAAGGGACTGGAAAGAAGTATTCAAAGTGATAAAAAGCAAGGACCAACAACCAAGATTACTCTATCCAGCAAAACTATCATTTAGAATGGAAGGGCAGATAAAGAAGTTCATCATCACTAAACCATTATTATATAAAATGTTCAAAGGACTCATTTAAGAAAAAGAAGATCAAAACTATGAACTGTAAAATGACAGAAACTCACAGCTATCAAAAACTGAATCTAAAAAAATAAAAATAAACGAGGCAAACAACTATAACAGGAAAAGAATCATAGACATGGAGATCATTTGGAGAGTTACCAGCAGGAAGAGGGAGCAGGGTGAATGGAGGAAAAGGTACAGGGAATAAGAAGCATAATTGGTAGGTACAGAATAGAAAGGGGGATGTTAAAAATAGTATAGGAAATGGAGAAGCCAAAGAACTTACATGCACAACCCATGGACATGAACTAAGTGGGGGGAACACTGAGACGAAGTGGGGTGCCAGGCAGAGGGAGGCAAAGGGGGAAAAATTGGGACAACTGTGATAGCATAATAAAATATACTTTCAAAAAGATCTGTCCCCTAAAACAACTTCTACAGACCGCAATTCGGAGGCTTTTTCTCAGCCTGCTCACTGAAGCCACTCGGAATATGACACTAATGCAGGAAGTAAACATTTTGATTGACAGAACAATCAACTTTAATCATGTCCAGTACATTATCTATTTGCAACATATACAGCATATTCACCTTCTGACACTGAGGCCACTAATGGAGGATGCACGTTCATTTTACAATTAGGGAAGAGTATTTGCTGTAAACCTCTTTTTGTAGTGTACTTCCAAGAAAAACATAAATGACTTAGTAATTATCTCTTATTTTGGATCTTCTCTCTACCTTGTGTGGCCTCCATTGGCAGAGGTGATCAGGAGCAGCCGGAAAGTCAGGCTTGCTCACGTTTCAGAAGTCTGAGGTCAGACACTAGTGTGAGTGGTTCTGCTGACAGGATACTGTTCACTGCAGCAAGCAAGGGGGCCCAAGGCTGCGGCCAAGTTCCCTTCCATTAGAGAGCGCACTGGGACATCACTACCGTGAGACGGATCTTCTGAGGGGCTTCAGAGCTATTTGTACTTTAAAATATATGACATCCAAATGACAGTGTATAAAAATATTTTTTATAAATGCCAAATGTCTTTGAATAACAAAAGCAAAATATAGCCAACCAGCTATGAAATCTTAAATCTTCCCACAGGGCAATTTTTTCCATTTGTTTCAAAAGAACTATTCTTCAGCCGCCTTACATGGCCTTCTGTGGTAATGCCATTCCGGATTAAATATGTATATTCCAATGAGCTTGCTTTCCCTTGAATTTTTAAACCACTTAGCTTGTCATACTGTATGTAATATTCTGTAATTTTTATAATGCAGAATCATGCAAAAAATTCTGTCTGTACATATAGGTCATTTTATCCTTTTTAAGTGTATGGATGTACTATTAATCCATTTAAACATTTACCTGTTGAAGGACACTTCAGTTGTTTATAATTTTTCATTATGACCAAAACCTCTGCAATAAATATCCTTATATTGATCTCTTATGTGCAGTGAATATCTCCTTAGGATAGATACTTAGAATTGCTTGAAAGAAAATTTTCAATTGAACAAGAAACTGTCTCAGGGCCCCGTACAAAGGCCATTTCAACTTATGCCACGGTCCTGCCACCGCACCCCCATTTCCCAGGCACACCCGCCAACACCGCACAGTGTTAATCTCCTAAATACCTGTCGATTTAACAAGTACAACATGGTATTTCACAATTTTAGGTCACATTTCCCAGATCACTAGCTACTTGTATTTTTTTCTCTTCTGTGAAATACATTTCTATTTATAATCTTTGTCCATTTATCTTTTTCTCTTACCTGTAAACATTTTTATATTATAGACATTAATTCCTTATCTATTATAAATGTTGTAAATCTATCCTCCTTGTCTACCATTATTTTAACTTTGTTTATGTTGCCTACTGTCATATAGAAATCTAATTTTTAATAATTTAGTCAAACTTCAATCAAATCTTTTTCTTTGTGACTTTACATTTTTCTTGGTTCCATACCTCCTAGTTAAAAAACATTCTATACTTTTTTTTACAAACAGAGGTTTTGGGCCCTGACTGGTGTGGCTTAGTTGGTTGGGCATCATTCCACAAAGCACAAGGTCGCCAGTTTGATTCCCATTCAGGCCACATGTCCCAGCTGTGGGTTCGGTCCCTGGTTGGAGCACATACGAATGGCAACCTAAAGATGCTTCTGCCTCACATCAGTGTTTCTCTCCTTCTCTTTCTCCTTTCTTTCCCCTTTCTCTAAAAATAAATAAACTAAGACTTTTAAAAAATCAAACAGAGGTTTTGGCATAGATGTCCTATCCTTGTGAGGTGCGGATGAAACAGGTAGGGAGACTAGTTTGCTGGGAAGTTCCTCCCCAAGCCCTCCTGCTCCAACCCCTAGTGCTGCGGTTCACAGTTTAGCCTCATCTCCTCATGCTGTTTGGGGGAGCAAAGGGTGACACCTCCACCCAGAGCTGACTAGGACTGGGGTGTGGCCTTCCTCGGTTCCAGTGCCTGGCAGAGGAGCTGATCCCCTGGAGGAAAATGAGCTTACAGGCCAAAGCAACAAGATTATTTGAAAAATTCAAGCATTGCAAAAGAAAGACAACACAATCAACTACGAATTCTACCAGCAGCAGAAATATTAGAACTGAAGGATAACGAATTTTAAATTGGATTACTAACTATACTAAAATAAATAGAGCAATATGAAACAAGAACAAGAAAACATAGGAACACGCCACGATCAAAAATATAATAGCACATATAAAGAACACAATGCATGATATAAATAGCAGATTGGAGCAAACTTGAATATTTGAAGATGAGACTGAGACAATCTCTCAGAAAGGGGGAAAAACAGATACAGATTTTTAAAGTAGCTAAGACCAAAGAAAAAGAAAAAATATATCCACAACTACCGAGAAATAAAATCAAGATACTATCAATATGGTGGGGGTTGTGGTGAGGGAGACCCAAAGAATAAGAGAGCTTCCTGTATCTAATTTCCTAAATCTAAATTTTTTTAAATAAAAATTTTAAAAAGTAAGTAGAAATGTCAAAAACGTAAGACATATTGAAATAATAAGGGATGTGAGAAATAGGTCTGAATATAGAAATAAGAAAACAATGACTAGTTCTTGAGGAAATAAAAAACTGGAAGAATACTGCACGCACATTGTATGTACGCTGGGTGGCCCTAGATAACATTGACAAAGTCGCACTAACGCCAGGGTGATGTTTGTTTACCTAACCAAGTCGTGGGACAGGCACCTGAGGAAGATGGGGGCTTGGCGAGGCTGCATGTGAGTGGAAGGGATGAAGGAGGAAAGAGCCAAATTCTTGTCTCCTAGTGGGGATCAAGAGCTAATGCAATAAAACAGACAAATTAAAAGGTGGCTAAAGAAGAGTAGTATTTAGAGACATCGAGTTAAACGGCAAGATAATCTGCCACATATGAAGGGACAGTGGTTGCCTTTAAAGAAGACAATGCGGGGGGCAGAGGGGTGCAGAGCAGCTTCCTTCAAAACTGCTGCACAACTTTTGGGTCTTTAAACTATTGATATGTAACTTTTTAAAAATTTATTGATTTGACAGAGAGAGAGGAAGGAGGGAGAGAGGAGACACTGATTTGTAGTTCCACTTATTCACGCATTCATCGGCTGATTCTCGTACCCGCCCCGACCTGCGGGGATCAAACCCTCAGCTTTCGAGTATCCGGACGACGCTCTAACCAACTGAGCCGCCCAGCCAGGGCATGTGTAACTTTTGTTAAAACAAATAATATTTAGGCTATGAAGGGAAGGAACAGAACCCAGAATTCACACCCTCTCCAGTTTGGGAAATCTGACTCTGGAAACCAGACTATTTATATACCATGCAGAGCTTCTTCCATGGAAGACACCTGAAGAATCAGCTGAAGACAGCATGTCCCATTTACGGAGAAAGAACCACTCTACCTATTAAAACGTACGAACTCTCCTTGTGATTCACCTCTGGTAGAAATCTGGAGTTGATACAGTTCCATTGGGAACGATTTTCGACTTCCTCCTCCTTTCCCCTCCTGCTGGTAACCCGCTGCCTCATGTGAGGTGTGTCAGGGCTCATCCCTGACTCTACACTTGTCAAAGTTGTTAAAATGGCATCCTCAGAAAGCCCAGTTCATGTCTTCTTTCTTCAAACCTATATATTTTTTCTTCCACAAATACTAACTCCTGCTCACCACTGTGAATAATCTATGGCCTGCAAAAATCTGCAATGCTTCCACATCGAATACAGACAACACTGTATGAAGATAAGATCTTGGCAAGCAGCAGTGTTTGTGACAGGTCATAGTATTTCCATCTTTTATTATCAAACACATCTTGAACACACAATTGCTATGGCTGTTTCCAAGAGTGTAAACAAAACAATGTTAGACATGTTGAATCCTGTCTTCCTGTTTAGAGAATCTGAAGCAGAGCCACAGTCAAGCATTTGTTCCTATTCCTTATTAACAGGTCCTAAGAGGGAGTTTCTGTTAGGGGTTGCGAGCAAATCAAATCCACATATGGAAGGAAACAGAGCAGTTTAGAGAAAGCCAACATACCTTCAGCATGTAGTAGAAGGGTAACCACGACAGGAAGAAGTCGGAGAAGAATTCGGCAATGCTGAACACACCATACACAACCCAGTAGGTCAGCCACTGGGTATCATCATCTTTGTTGGGACTCTCAATGGCTTTAATTCTGAAAGGCAATGCAAAAGCCTGGATATCATACAGTAAGATCTCAATGAAACATTTTCAAACATATTATCACAGTCTGCCTTCCAACACCAACCGAGAAACTCCAGCAAATGTATGCACTGTGTTACTAGAGCAAGAGTACAACATAAAGCCAGGAAGCAATGTGGAGATCAGGACAAGTTATAAGTACTTGTTCCCATGTTCTGGTCACCAGAGGAACCAGTACCAGCTCTCCCCTAGATCTCCACCCAGCTCAGCCTCTACCCAGGCCCCAAGAGACAACCCCAATGACTGGGAACCTGAGTACTTCCCACTCTGAGGGGTTCCTGCCACCAGGGATCTATCCAGAATCCTTGCGTAGTATTTCAGTTCTTACGCACTTTTAATAACTGAGGTGCATCATGGGTGAATAGGAACTTCCATTAAAGAACTTCTGGAACATAATTCAGGCACTGCCCAACGTCCATAACATTATTTCATAATAAACAGGTGAAAACAAACACCATGGTGTCCTTTTGGTTCTACATTATGAGATCTTCAGACTGTTGTCTTTCCTTCCTTCATCAGTTAGTGAATAATACGATTTTCTCTGTACCAAGTACTGCTTAAACAAAATTCATTCTGCAAATAAGCACTTATTCTGGAAATAAATTTAAAATATTTTACTTTTTAGCCCTGGCTGGCATGGCTCAGCAGACTGAGTACCAGCCTGCGAACTAAAGGGTCACCAGTTTGATTCCCAGTCAGGGCACATGCCTGGGTTGCGGGCCAGGTTCCCAGTAGGGGGTGCATGAGAGGCAACCACACACATTGATGTTTCTCTCCTTCTCTCGACTTCCCTTATTCTCTCTCTAAAATAAATAAAATCTTTTTAAAAATATTTTACTTTTTAAATTAAGTTCCCATCCCTCCACTGCATCCCCTTTAGCAACCATCAGCTTGCTCTCTGAGTCTGTTTGTTTTGTTTATGCATTTATTTTTTTTAATTTCACATATAAGTGAGATGATCACAGTATTTGTTTTTCTCTGACTTACTTCACTTAGCATAATATCCTCTAGTTCTAGGGCCATCAATATTGTCATAAATGGCAAGATCTCATTTTTATGGCTGAGTGACATTCCAGTGGGTAAACAGGTGTCCGGCGGTAGATGGGTGGATAAAGATGTGCAAAGGGACAACTAGGTTGCTTCTGAAGCTTAGCTATTACACCTGATGCTGCAATGAACACAGGGGTACACATATCTTTTCAATTTGTGTTTTTGGTTTTTTTAGATCATACTCCAAAGTGGAATTGCTAGATCATGTGGCATGTGACAGCTCTATTTTTAACTTTTTGAGGACTCTCCATAGTGGCTGCACCAGTCTGCATTCCCACAAACTGTGCACTAGGGTCCCCCTTTCTCCACACCCTCCCTAGCACTAGTTTTTTGTTGAGTTATTGATGGTAACTACTCTGCCAGATGTGAAATGCTATCTCACTGCAGTTTTATTTTTTTGTTGTTTTTTTTATTTTTTTTAAGATTTTATTTATTTACTTTTAGAGATAGGGGAAGGGAGGGAGAGAGACAGACAGAAACATCAATGAGTGGTTGCCTTTCATGTGGCCCCCACTAGGGTCCTGGCCCACAACCCAGGCATGTGCCCTGGCTGGGAATTGAACTGGTGACCCTTTGGTTCACAGCCCGTGCTCATTCCACTGAGCTATACCAGCCAGGGCTCATTGTAGTTTTAATTTGCACTTCTGATGATCAGTAACCTGGAGCATCTTATCAAATGTCTGTACATCCCTCTTGGGAGAAATGTCTATTCAGGTCCTCTGCTAATTTTTTAATTGGATTGGCTTTCTGGTGTTAAGTTGTATGAGTTCTTTACATATTTTGGACGTGAACCCTTTATCAGATGTATCATTTGCAAATATCTTCTCCAACTCAATAGGTTGCCTTTTGTTTTGTTAATAGTTTCCTTTGCTGTGCAAAGCTTTTTAGTTTGATGTAGTCCCATTCGTTTCCCTGTTCAGGTTTATATAGCCAAAAAGATATTGCTAAGAGCAATGTCAAAGAATTACCACCTTTGTTTTCTTCTAGGAGTTTTATGGTTTCAGGTCTAACATTTAAGTCTTTAAACCACTTTAAATTTATTTCTGAATATGGTACAAAGTGATTTGGTTTCATTGTTTTGCATAAATCTGTCCAATTTTCTCAACACCACTTATCTAAGACTGTCTTTACCCCATTGTATAGTCTTGCCTCCTTTGTCATAGATTAATTGACCATATAAAAATGGAGTTATTTCTGATTTCTCTATTCTTTCCATTGACCTATGTATCTGTTTTTATGGCAGTACCATTCTGTTTTGATTACTGTAGCTTTGTGGTATAGTTTGATGCCAGGGAGCATGACCACTTTGTTCTTTCTCAAGATTTCTTTGGCTATTTGGCTACTTGGCTGCTTGATTCCATATGAATATTAGGATTAAGTGTTCTAATAAAAAAAACAACCTTCTTTCACTTCTGAATCACAAAAATTTCTTCCAATCCTGGAACTCTCTTCATCTTAAACCTGAATTCCTAACCTTATTCTTTTACTCTATCCTAACACATGTCTGCATACTTATCATAACTAAAATAGTAAACTAGAAGAAATCTGAATCTTGTTTAGCCCGTGACATGGGTTAAGTATTGAAAATGCTCTGGGTACTTGGTACAGTGAGTTCCCCAAAGAGACAGTGAGGCTGCTGAATCACCCTGAGTCAGTCACTAAGGGGCCTCTGAACTAATCAGAAGCAGCTGTGGGTGCACACATGTGCACGCACACATGCATATGTGTTTTTAGAGCAGGATGTCAAACTCACTTTCACTGGGGGCCACATCAGCCTTGAGGTTGCGTTCCAAGGGCTGAATGCAATTTCAACTCCTTAACTGTGAAGGAGTAGTTACATTTATATAGTCCTAAAATTACATTTTTAGGGAAAATAATTGGGGGGGGGAGCTGAATGAGATAACTGCTGTTGATATAAGGAAGAAGTGATTAAGTGAATGCTGAATATCAACACTGGGCAAAGTTTTTCATTTTAAATACCAGAATCATATGAAATGAATTTAAGAGAGCTGATTATAAAATAATGGCTTGTACCATGCAGACTGTGTCTGTGTTTTAGCTTTCCTCGGACAGAAGCTAGCTAATCTAACAGAAGGCCGAAGAAAAAGTGTAGGCAAGTGCGTTCACCAAAGAAATAACCATAGTGTACCCTTTACACACAAGGTTTTTTCTCTAGGCTTCAGCTGAGTGTGGTTTATCTGCTTATATCTAAGTGGATTTTTAAAGTTATTAGTGTGATAAAATTTTATTTCTTATTCATCCTGGGTGGAGGGGATACACCATTACATTTCACTTAAGGTCTTAATTTTGGGAACTATAAAGCAGTCCATGAGTAAGTAAACACACATGACTCAGTAAACACACACAAATATAAACGGCTAAACATTTCATGAAGCCACCTGACATTTTAAATTCCATTCTATCATATTTTTTAAAAATTTTAATCCTCACCCAAGGATATGCTTACAGAAAGGAAAAGAGGGAGAAACATATACATGAGAAACATCAGTTGGTTGTCTCCTGTATGCACCCCAACCAGGGATCGAACACGCAACCTAAGTACGCACCCTGATGGGGGATGGAACCCACAACCTTTGGTGTACAGGACCACGCTCCAACCAACTGAGCCACCAAGCCGGGCTTTTCTTTATTTTTAAGCTATTAGTCAAGATCTACAGATTCAAAAACAGAAAAACTACACTAACAGTTCAAATTCAGTTCTTCAAGGAATAACAAAAGGTTAGTTCCTAAACTTATCAAGACCAGTTCAGAAGTTTCTATGTTAATACACTTGGAACATTACAAAGTAACAATGAACAGTAGAAAGAACTGAAAACTGAACACACGCACTGATCACAACTGTGTAGAAAAACCAAGGCAACAAAGGAAGACAGGGAAACACGTGTCTTATTAAGGTGATGAGATTTTTTTTTTTAACAGAACTGCTCATATTATTGAAGCATTTAACTATTTTTTAAAAGATTTTATTTATTTATTTTTAGAGAGAGTGGAAGAGAAGGAGAAAGAGACAGAGAGAAACATCAATGTGTGGTTGCCTCTTAAGCACCCCCCACTGGGGAGCTGGCCCACAACCCAGGCATGTGCCCTGACTGGGAATCAAACGAGCGATCCTCCTTTGGTTCGTAGGCCCATGCTCAATCCACTGAGCTACACCAGCCAGGGCAGAAACATTTAATTATTGTTTTAATTTAAAATAACACTTTTTTTATAATAGGTCTACATGTCATAACATGATAAGCTAGTCAGAACAAGAAAGAATATTGAACACAGTCTCACCCATTCAATTTATAGTCAAGGAACCTGAGACTCAAAAAGGTAGAGAAAAAGAAAGCTTAAACCTGGGGGTTCCTGAATGCTATTTACTTATACACTTTCTTGTCCAGGTGAGTGGACACAGGTGATTCTTCAAAAATACACTCCACTCCCTGGTTCATATACTGAATCATAGTTCAACATTTATATCAGGAGAGTGTATCAACTTATCAGGCAACAGGGGATTCAAGAAATCATACCATGCACTCTATGTAAGTCATTTGCAGTCCAGCCCAAACGGCAAAGCTAAAGAGTGGGAGGGGTGAGGAGCCTTGCCTTCAGAGGAAGAAGCAGAGACACCGCAGGGTGCAGAGGTGGCTGGCAGCACCACGCGGCGGTGCGGCCAGCAGCTCTGAAAGTTCAATGAGCAGAATTAGAAATCACAGAATGTGGAGTTGGAAGATATCTGAGAGATAAACTAGCTCCAATTCTACATTTCAGATGCAAAAAATTAATTTCAAAGAGGAAAGAGTGATATTACAATGAATTTCAAGTCAAACTATACTATTATAGAAGCATGTGTTCGCATATTTTTTAAGGGCAACAATGGACTGTTTAAATAAATTTTTGGTGTATCCATACACTGACATATTCTGAAGCTTTAAAAAGAATACTGGAAAGATGTCTAAGATATTGTGTCCAGTGTAAAAAGGAGATTACCCATTCTGCGTAAAAGAAAAAAAGACATTTGTGTGTGTGTTTACAGATTAAGAATGGTGTCCAGAAATATATATTTCAAATTGTGTAAAGTTATTCCTGGGTACAGGAATTGCAGAATTTTACTTTTACTGTCTTTGCAATGAGTATGTACTATTTTTTCTATAACAAAAGGAAAAAAGATGATTTCTATTTGGGTAAAAAAAATGGGCACCAGACTTTCTATAACTACGTACTTCCTCCTATGAGATTAGGTCTCTCTCTAGGGCTTTATTAAAAACAAACACTAAAATGAACATCAGATGCATTCACTTAATTTCTCTCTTGAGAAAACAGCTCATGATTTTCTTACAAACAAACTTCTCTAACAATGATCAGACACAATCTGTTGTGTTTGAGAGCATGCAAAGGCCTTAAATACACACATCAAGACAGAGAGAGAGAGAAGTCACACAACCCATCACATGAAGCTGACTCATCCTAATTTTCTAGTTAAATAAAGCAAACTATCCAAAAAAAATTAATTACATTGAACGATGAAATAGCCATTCTTTTCCCATCATTTCCTCCCAGTGCTCATCTGGCATTACATCATTTCACCACCTTTACCTGCAGCCCGTATCCTGGTTCTACCACTTACTATGTGTATGGCCCTGGGAGAGTTATTCCGGCCTCAGTTTCCTCATTTGCCAACTGGGGATGATAAACCTCATTGTGTTGTTGTGAAGACTAAGCTAATACATGTAAAGCACTGAGAAACAATGACTGGGACAGAGTAAGCATCACTAAATATTACCTTAATAGGTAATAATTACAATATGGTAATAATTTATTATCCTCAGGGGGCTAGAGAGTAAAAGGAAATTAGAGTAATAAGAACACTCCAGTCCTAGCTACGGCTACGCAGAGCCGATAAAGAATTAACAGCAGTGTTAATAGGCTTTCAGGAGATTAGAGAATTAACCATGGACTTTAATTGTACTTCACTCTCTGAACCCCAAATGCTATAAAGAAAGAGTTAGCTGAAATTCCAAGTATCCTATACGAGGTCAGTGGGAACAAATGTGACATTGCTGAAAACGTTTTTTGGGCACACGCCACAAAGGTGGCTGGCCAAAATTCTTTACATTGGTACTAAATTGAAACCGGTGTGTCCACCACCCACTGGCCAGCCTTCAAGGAGAAGAGTGGCCCCCGTGACTGGCACCAGTGGCCTCCACCCGCACTGGCCCATCTGCTGTTCACACCTGTGCTGCCACGTTCTAAAAGCAAGGGCAGGAAGCAAGGGCGGGAAGCAAGTGTGGCCCAAGGGTGGCATCGAACACAAAGTCCACGTTTGTATGTGCAACATGGGGCAGCATTCAGAGTTTAAGCAATTAATATGAAATATAATGTCAAATAATGTTCTACCCCTTTACCTAATATTTGTACTATAAATATTCTATTGTCAGATCATTAAGAAATTAAAACCAGCAAACAGGAAAAGCAGATATGAGGGAAAAGCTGCATTTTCTATGGTCCTGAGATAATTCCTGCCATAGTTTCAAATATTGAGATTTTCTTCTTCCATCAATGACAACTTCAGGTAAGTTGTATCACTGGAATGAATGCTACATTTTCATACTGTAATGAATTTATAAATTAAGCATTTTGACACTGTATTAACTCTTTCAAACCCAAGTTATTCCTAGTTACTGAGTATTTCGACACCTTCCTTCATGTCATTAAATTGAAAACGTCAATTTCCTACATTAGAATGGAGTGCATGCTGCATAAATGTGACATGTATGTATTATACACACATGCACAGACAAGGAAGGGTAGGCATAAGATTGATGGCAAACCCACAAAGCTCATGGAAAAATTTTACCAGTTTCATTCCTGCATCCTATATTTCCAAAGGTACACGTTAAAGGCAGTTACTAAAAAGCAGTTAATAAATAAAACCTATACCAATAAAAAAGCTTTGAGATGTAAAGAACAGAAAGGAAACTGCTTGTAGTCCAATTGCACTGTTTTATTTTTTTAATGTGGTAAGTTATGTTTCATAACAAGTGGTCCAGAGTTAAGGCAGATTCTGTGAAGCTTGAATATGAACTGTGTTTACAACCTTTTTTGAACCAGCAGGCACATCACATGCCCGTCCACAGTGCCCACTGCACACAGGACTGATTTCGTAGCTGCCTATCCAAGAGCCTGAAGCAGAAATTCCTGATATCTCAGAATGGTTTTCCTACTTCCCATCACCTCTGTTTACAAGTCTGCCATTGTAAATCTTATTTGACACATTTAGTGCATCATCAAATTGGAAGGAAAAACATCACATATTTTAAGACATAAGCACTAGTTTGTTTCTATGCCAGCAAGATTTTTTCCTCTTCATGGAAAACAAGAAGGTTAGAAACTACGAGCATTTGGGAAATCACCTTCTTTTTCACTGCTGAGTGGGTGTGATGCAAAGCGAGAGAGACAAGTGCACGGGAACTGGACACTCGGTAACACCTGCTTGCGTGCTGTTCGTATCACGCCCACTCCTCCTCCCCGCCCACCAGAACAAGACACGGTAGCGAGTGGCAAATACGCTCCTTACAACCTTTTGCCATGGCTATCCAAAATACAAGGACAATGAAAAACTAGCACATACTTTTAGTCTGTAATGTAGTGTTCCCCTATAGTATAAAATGACCAACTGCCCACCATTTTGTTTTTTATTGCAAAACAGAAAATTCAGTCATGGTCAAGTGTGAACCAGGTGAATGCTGACAGTAAGCAGGCCACGGTGGCCGGGCATCTCCAGGCCTATGCCTGGTTTTGCCTCAACAGTCTTGTGACCTGAGTCAAGTCACCTGAGTTTGTGGCCGTGGTTTCCAAAGCTGTGAAAGGCAGCTATCACCCCAGTAGCTCAGTCTCTCAGACCTCTCCAAGCTAATGTTTTATAACTCAAAACTGAACACATTAAACAATTTCAGAGACAGTTTAAAAGGATTAGTGCCCGAAGCAGTAAAATAGCGGATGTGAATACTACTGGGACAACCTGTTGTTAATAAAACTCAGGGCTCTATAAATATAACACCTATGTCAAGATGGTATCATAAGTTTTACTTAAGCATGAGTGCCCTGACTACTATTCAGAACAACCTAAACTGACCTTTCCCAGACAGAAGAGAGCCACATCAAGATGCAGACAGCAGTCTAGGGTTACCTCTGACGTGTAAGTGATCCTTCACTACATCACCTGGCCTAGCTATCAGAAGCTGCAGGATATATATAGTGGCCATGTGACCGAGAGGGACACACGATAAGCTGTCCTCCCAGGAATCAGAAGAGTGAGCAAGTGATAGAATGAAGTCAGGATAGGTTTCTATAGCCCCCACTTATACTTCAAGTGCTACAAAAAATAAATTTCATTAGCAATTTTTGAAATTGTTTTTAAACTTCTACTTATACTAATTCACTGTCCCTCAAAATTAATCATTAGTGTTATTGACAGACACCAAATACCTCCAAATATCCCCGTATGTATTGACACTTGTTTTAAATACTGTGTGAGGGCATTGAGCTGAAAACTGAGTCCTCATTCAGTCAGTCCTGAAAAAGAGAAGGACTCCAGGACTGAGGGGGGAAATGAAGGCAACTCAGAAGAACAAATAGACCAAACCTGCATGGCTTTCATCAACAAAAAAGAAAGAGTTCATTACAGTTCAAAAGGAATGCTCCAGAGCAGACTGGAATACCCCCTCACTACTGCTTTAGAGCCCAGAAACTAGATTGTGAATAAATAATTTAAATCACTCATCTTATTTACTCCTCAAAACTGTCTGCTCTCTATGATACAAGCTAGGGGAAACACACACACAACCCCACAAAAATGTAACCAAACGCTAACTGTAATTATCTTAAAAAAAAATAGCACCGGTTGTTACAAGGATATTTTATTTTTGTTTTCTTCACACCCCTCCATCTTAAAATAGTTCAGCAATATTATTAGCAATAATACTAAGTGAAAATATAATCAGTAAAAAGCTGACAAAAGTAAAATGTTTAAATGTTTAAGGTTTCAGTGTTGCTTAAGGCCAAATTCACAGAATGCCAATTACAGTTTTGATCCAAGGGCACAGCAGGCCAGACTGTTTGCACTTCCTTCACGCTACTCAAAGATGGCCAGGTGCGGGCAGGCACCGATATGCTCTTATGCGCTCTAACACAGAACACAGACTCGGAGAGAAAAGCTAGTGTCACAGAACACAAGCAGCTTAGTAGAGAATGTATCTGCTCCCAAGCGCTCATGAGTAAAAAAGAAAAAATAAAAAGATAATTGTAAGTTCTCAAAAGAACACAAGAAAACAAACACACCCCTTACTGATGAGTCCATGAAGAGAACCATAAACACACATCCTCCAGCACTGTTAGCGACGCCAGCTCTGCTCCAGATGACTGGTTTCTGTGAGACAGGAAGTGGTTCTGGACTGTCAGTCACAAGGCGACTTTCTCCAACTCTCCTCCGGCAACGAGCCACCGCAAATCTTAAATAAGTAGATTTCAACCACTTCTAACCTGTACTTCCTCACTTTATCTGCAGTGCATCATGAGCTAAGGAGATGCTAGAGCTTTTACTTCAGCTTGTTATTAAACTCTTGCAGTTACTTGAACAGGTTGTTTTTTTTTTTTAGTAAAATACACTGCATGCAAGGAATGCACTGACAGCGTCAAACTGATCAATAGCTCAGTATGCATCTCTACACAAGGTTAGGGCTCGTCTCTGTGACACTCAGAGCCAGCCGGGGAGCAGTGCAACAGAAGAGTTAAACACATGGACTCGAGCCAGATTCCCTGGGTTTAAATGCCGTTTTCACCATCTACTAGTTGTCAGACCTTAATCAGATGAAGTTCTTTGTTTCCTCATCTATAAAACGGGAAACCATAGTACTTAGTCACAGGGTTGTCACGAGAATTAAATGAGCTTTTCTAAAGCACTTAAGCAGGGATCCACGAGTGCCTATTGAACACAGTGCTGCACAGGTGTCCAGCAGTCATGCAAAGAGCTAATTGCTCTTGCACTCTTACTACTGATGGCAAAAGCTTGAAATGGGCTGGTGAGGACACACAGAAGAGAAAATGACACATCACTGAAGTGGGTGTGAGATTTCAAAGGTGGGACCAAATGTTAGATTACGTATACACACCAAAACAGTGGACTGGACACATATTTAATCTTTTGACTTGGTACTAAAATATGTCTAAATGTGCTTCCACATGCCTGTGTAGCCAGTGGTGGTTCCAGACCAAATCTGGCCCATGTGTGGCCTTGGAGAGCATACTCTCCCTGTCTGTCCCTGATCATTTGGAAACTCAGAGTTGGATCCCTGAGGCCCAACTCTGACAGACCCAGGGAGGTGGCAGCCTGATCTCATATATATATATATATTTTTTTTATATATATAAAAGAGGGAAATTAATACACTTTTACAGAATTTTAAACAAAAAGGTTGCTAAGTAGGACAAAAAAGAGCACTGCCCTCCTTTCCTTTATCTGCAGAATAAAAATAAAAATAGAAAATAAAGTCATTAGGCTTTCCCTCCTAATTCCATTTGACCAGAGCAGCAGGGAGATCAGCACCCACACTCGAGGTGCCCTGAGGGGGCTGCCTCAGGTCTCAGGCTTTGTGAATGAAGGGGGAGCCCGGCACACACTCCTTCCTGAAGAGGCCCTCAGAACAACTCTTATTTGTGCAATGCCATTAAAAGCAAGGCTGCACCAGAAACAAAATGCCACATATTACAGAATTCCGTTTACGGGAAATGTCCAGAAGAGGCAAATCCACAGAGACAGGAAATAAAATGAGGGTTTCTGGGGACTGGGGAGTAGGAGAAAAGGGGAGTGACTGCTGAAGGGTGTCGAGTTTCCTTTTCTCGGGTGATGAAAATGTTTTGGAATTAGTGGCGATGCTTTCAAAACTATGAATATACTAACTACTAAACTTTAAAAAGGTTACATGTGAATTTATCTCAGCAAAAGGCAGGGCAAGTCTACCTTAATAAAGGAGGTTCCTATTATTAACCAATAGTCTTATCAGGAACAGAGGAAAGTAGGCGATTAAAGTAACTCTGTCAACAGCTCTTGATAACGAGAAGGCTGGAATTAGATTTCATATTGCCTGTAGATAAAATGTCTGCTGGCCAAAAAGTCTGGAAACAGAAGTAGAGGATTAAAGGCTCTGTTCTCAAAAAGCTCAGAGGGAAACTATGTCCCCAGAAAATGAGAGTAGCCAGTAGGAAGGGAGTCCCTGATGCAGTGCTGGTCGCCTCCCTGAGCACTGGCCAAGCCCTTCAGCTCTCTGTGCGCTCTGACACACCTGCAGCCAGGTGCACCTGAGCTCTACCCACAAGTTTCCCAAGGCAGTGAGTCACAAGAAAAGCTGGGAAGCCAGCTGAGCTTCTACAAATTTTATTTCTGCACCCTACAGCCTCTAGGCCCAATGTTGACCATTACGTAAAATCTGAGGACCCCTCTCTAAGATGGTCCAAAGAGAGGAAACAGCAGGATCAAAAGCTGAAAGGTGAGGAAAGAAGGGCTAGACAACAGTTTGGCAGATCACTAATTTCTTCTAGAGATCACAGGAGTCAGAATGACTTTTATGTCATGTCATCCCATGCCCTACGTAAAACCCAGCAAAAAAAATGCAACCCCCCTACAATCATCTGTAATGAAACACACACTTTGTGTACCAGTCACAAGGTGATAAAGCTGTATTTTGGCTAGCCTTGACCACGTGGCTTGGTTGGTTGCAGCACTGTCCAGTGCACCAGAAGGTGGCGGGTTCAATTCTGGGTCATAGCACCTGCCTAGGTTGCAGGTTCAATCCCTGGTAGGGGGTGGGCGGGCATACAGGAGGCAACTGATAGATGTTTCTTATATTTATGTTTCCCTCTCTCTCTCTCTCTCTCCTTTTCCTCTCTAAGGCCCATGAACATATCCTTGGGGGAAGATAAAAAAAAATTTGTTTAATTAAAAACAAAAAGCCCTGACTGGTATGGCTCAGTGTTTTCAGTGCTGGCTTTTGAACTGAAAGGTTGCTGCTTGAATTCCTGGTCAGGACACATGCCTGGGTTGCAGGCCAGGTCCCTGGCTGGGGGATGGGGGTGCGCTAGGCGCAACTAACCAATGTTTCTCTCTCTTTCTTCCTCTTTTCCTCCCCCCCTTCCCCTCTCTGCGAAAATAATTAAAATCTTTTAAAAAAATTTAAAAAAGAATAAATCTGGCTAGGGAGCACAGGGAAAATTACAAGAGGCAAAGACAACATTTAAAGTAGTGTGATCACAGACCACACTTGAAGTAACACTGATTTAGGTGCTATTAATACCATCATTTTCAAGGACTTTATGACAATGACACAATCACGCTGCTTAAGCAAGGAACAGACTTGATTAGACCAATGTAACAGAAGTTGCCCGAGTGTTTCCTAACTGGGGGGCTGCGTGCTCTGTACTGTGCATGCAGGCCCCTGTCCCCTGGAGCCTCCCTCACAGAGCAGAGGCCAGGAGACTCCTGGCTGTTCCCAGGATCAGCAGGCCACTTCCTCCCCTTGTGCCACCTTCAAGGGTAACAAGTACAGTTTACTGCTCTCACTCTTCACCGGGGTTCTCAACACTGACTGCACATTGCAATCCTTTAAAAACAGTAAAAGACTGAGGATTTTAAAAAAAACCCCAAACCCAGGCCAAATCTCAGAACAATTACATCAGAATCTCTGGGGGTGGAAACCAGGCATCAGTATTTTTTAAGGCTCCTTACATAATTCCAGTGGGCAGTCAGGGCTGAGAACCACTGTTTTAGGGAAAAGTCCAAGTTCCCAGATACTAACCTTTACTTCTCTTACCATCAGAAAATCTTGTATTTATATTAAAGGTAAAAGAATTGAGTCTTCTATAAGGAAGCATCCTACGAATAAATACTAATCCAGAAATAGTCATTATTTCCTAAATTCTGCTTATATCATTCAATTCCATTAGATTTTTAATACTTTTCCAACTCCTATTAAGAGGTACTACAAATGTTATTTTGCCTCAGTATACTTGGTGAATAGAGTAATTCTTAAATACATAAAACTCACTTACCTGAACTACTCAGAAATATGACAGTCTCTACCATTTCACAGAATTCTTAGCAATAGACAGAAACATTTAGTTTCTTGTAAAATTGGCTATGTTATGAAAAATGAATGAAAGAATGACTACAAAAACTATAAAGCTGAAATCGACTGGCTTGAAACTACTTTAAAATCTGACTTTAACAAATGGTCGCTGTGAGAACGAATCCACTCAGGGTCAAGGAGAAGCATCTTTGAGTTCTGTCCACACCTTTGAGCCACATCCACTTCCACACACACGGATCTACCTACCCCACCTGCAAACAGATTTCTACCTTTCTAAAGCCCTCAGTGACGATCTCAGCAGACCGACAGGTTATGTTTCTCACGAGGTTATGTACCAAATGGCACTGATGTGGGGCATGGGGGACTTTTTTTGTTATTCAGTATATTTAAAAATCCTTGACTTGCTAATTGCATGTAATTCAAGCAGTGAGGCAGTACTAAGTTGCCACACCACATTCGTTCTAAATGTTGTAACATCTACAGCACAAACCTGAAAATGCTTCAAAAGCTTTCTTTTTAGAAGAGCTCCTACAAGCAGACTACACAAACCGAAGAGAGGTAAAGGAGGGTACTGCTGGGTGATTTTGTCTGTTATCACAGACAGGGATGTACAAGCCTTTTGAGTCAGGGCCGCCCACAAACTTTCTATATACGCCATGTACCAGTAGACTGCATTTAATGAAACACTGCAATTCTTGTACTGCATTCATTGATCTGAATGCCAAATGAGTTTTTCTGATGTGCCTTCAGATTCTTTTGGTATACACACAAAACCTGATGGTGCTACAGCAGGTAATGCTGAAGAGGGTAAAAGCTCTTCTCAAACTGAAGAGTGAAGATCTCTGAATGCATAAGCAAGCAGCGTCCTATACGCAGCTAGACTTCTGGAGTCCCACAAAGTGTACCAGACTAACACAGTAACTATTATTTATGTAATTTCAATTTATTTGTGCAAATAAAAACTCCTAAAACATATTTTCCCCTTCCAATGATAGACACAAAATGTAATATGTGTTATCTATGCCTTAGCCTCCTAGCTGAAATGTTTTCTTCCTTTATTTTTGTCCCTATGGTTGAGGAAAGTTGCAAAAACCAATTCAATGAAAGTAAAACCCACCACCATTTTTGCAAAGAGCTGTAGAGTAAAACAAAATTCACTTGTGTGAGAAATAATTTCCAGTTGAATGCATGGAAAACGAAATTGTGTAACATTTTAAAATAAACACACTATAAAGTAAAAACCAATCTTAAATAATATTCAGCTCCTAATCTGATAAGATTCATTTGTAATTCAGTTTAATTATATGAGTCATTTACAGAACCGAGAAGCTCTATCAGGGATGTCTTTCATAAGGTTTTTATATTTGGGTATTTCCCACTTACCTGTAATAAGTAGCAAAACTTTTTATTTTCTTGTATTATTTAATTATTTTTAAAATTTTAAATGGAGTAATATTGTTTAACATTACATAAGTTTCAGGCATACAATTCTGTTAATCTGTACTCTGCCTTGTGCGCCCACCATCTGAAGTCTAGTCTCCCTCCCTCACCGTATATTTGACCCCCTCTACCCTCTTCACCTTCCCCCAAGCCCTTCCTCTGGTAACCACCACACCGCTGTCCACGTCTATGAGTTGGTTCGGTTTGTCTGTTTGATGCTTTCTATCTCATATCCCATATATGAGTGAAATCATGCGGGGTTCTTCTGGCAAGCTTTTAAAAGCAAGACAAAATTCTCCCCAGTGTCTGAATTAACATTAATTCAGAATTAAGGAAGTCCCAATTGATGGGGTTTTACTGTCCTATGTACATAGCTATATGGTGAAATACACATTTAAATAATCATTAGGGAGAAGGAATCAGCTCTCTGGACAGGATGAGAGCTCCCCACCAGTAAAGGCAGGATGACCTTGCTATAACACTTCCAAATTGTGCATTCATTAGAAGGTACACATCCTGCCAGTAGAAGCTGATGAAATACACGTTTTGGCAGTCACCAAGAGATCAAGCATCAAGGCAAGGCTCTACCAGGGGTGTCCAACCTGTGGCCCACAAGCCCCATGCGGCTCAGGATGGCTATGAATGCAGCCCATCACAAAATCATAAATTTACTTAAAACATTACGAGATTTTCTTGTGATGATGTGTTGAAATGTATTTCATGTGGCCCAAACACCAAAGGTTGGACACCCCTGCACCCTAAACAGTCAGTTACTACCCTGGGATGCTTAGACTGCTCTCTCAGGGAAACTGGGTGCACAGTAACTAGGGCAGCCCTGGATGGGGGAAGGGGAGTGAAAGGGAGGAAGATGGGTGCAGGGGCAGCCACTTACGAGATGTAGGCTGGGTAGCCAAATCCTATCAGGTTGCAGAGGAGAGGGGCTCCACAACCGAACACCAGGTACAAGGCCACCGCACCGATGACACCTGGAGACATGAGGAGAGAAGTAGTCGAGTGGCACCAAAGGTACTCAAATGCACAGCCCCCCAACCACACCGCAAAGTTTGGCCAGACAAGGCAATGGAGAAAAACAAACCAAGCAGGGAAGGTGGGGCCCTTGGCGGGGCTTTGCCCGGGGTCTGTAATAATGGGCAGCCGCCACCTCTGTGCCCCTCCTCCCGCCCTCCGTCCTGCAGTTCTTCAGGGTGCGGAGCTCCATGAAGGGTCTGGCCAAGACTGGCTCTCACCGCCACGGTGCCTGTGCGCCCT
This sequence comes from Anoura caudifer, assembly GCA_004027475.1. Classification (NCBI taxonomy): domain Eukaryota; kingdom Metazoa; phylum Chordata; class Mammalia; order Chiroptera; family Phyllostomidae; genus Anoura; species Anoura caudifer. Next base: position 245,871 of record PVKU01001596.1, read on the forward strand.
CCCGCTGGGCCCCCCTTCCCCCGCCATTGCGCGCCAACCCTGAGCTGGGCCCAGGGACACCACGCTCCGCCGCTGGGACAGACACGTCAGCACCGGCCCTTTCCTGCTCCGTCACCTGGCTACGGGCACAAGCCAGCGACCCCCCAAGCCGGGGCCGCCCCGGGAGGAGTGATCTCCGGCCTCTGGCCTTTTCGGCAGCCAGTTCGGTCCCCAAGGATGCCGTTCGTCTCCATCTGTCACCCATATAGGCTTCCCCGAACCCACTACCCGGAAGCTTCTCCAGCAGCTGGTGCAGCAGCTGCTCCAGGACCCGGCCAGCAGCCTCCGCCCCTGGCGGGCTGCAGCCCCGCACCCACCGAGCGCGATGTAGCTCCGGTTCACGCCGGTCTTGGCCTCGAGCTTGGCCAAGAGGTCGGTCAAGCGGTTCTTCTCGTGCAGGAACTGGTCGAACCTCTCTCTCATGGCCGCAGACATGGCGGGGACCTTAGTGCCGCCGCCTGGGGCTGCTCCTAGTGAGGGTAGCTGCGGAGCAGGGAGACGGGCGGAGCGGGAGGGGACGGCAGTGGGCGGGGCCGCTCGCGTCTGCGCGTGTGTCCCAGCGCGGTCCCGCCTGCCCCACGGAGTCCACACCACCCCCTCGTCCCTCCCCCTCGATGCGCTCCAAAGCCTGGGCCACACCCTGGGCGGCGGCCGCTGGGAGATGGCACGAACTGCAGGGGCTCCCTGCGGGTCGACGGTCCACTGCGTTGGTAGCAGCCTTATTATCTTTTGAGGGTAAAAAGGGGAGATGGCTCTTGTAAGCTCCTTTCGAGAATCGAATAATGCAAAAAGCAGGTGGAAAAGGAAGAGGCAGGAAGCCTTAAGGCACCATGTGCAGTGTGGTGGGACTGATTTGATGTACTTAAACTGGAGAGCTAAACCTGCTGAGACATTTTACATCTAAAAATGGAAATGTACGACCATCCTGAAGAACTCTGATTGCGAACCTGCTTTTTTCTTCGCTGCCACAGTTTTTTCCCACCCATGTATAATAGTGTTTTTGAAAAGACCCTTGAAGAAACCTAATACACTCTCCTCTGGGTATATTTTTCCCAAGAAAGTACTGCACTACTTAAACCTTTTCACGGTGGGCCTGCATTTGTTTAATGCTTAATATTGTGGTAACATTTCCAAACCCTTCAGGACTTGCCTAAAAACAAAAGTACCCTGAAGAAGGCAATTGCAATCCTTAGGGAAGGACCTTACTTTGCCTCCTTAAGAACATCTTGCTCAAGCTTTTCACCCAAACTGAGGCACTTGTTATCTCTCACCCAAATTATTTCAGGAGGCCCTTTTTGAAAGTATTAAGTTTTCCTCATTGCTGAAGGCTCCTTATTAACTGCAGACTGAAGCTCTGATTCCTTAGCTTAGCATTCACTGGGCCTGCACAAAGTGGCCCCCCACATTCTCCATTTGTCCTACACAGCCCCTCTGTTCCTACAAATTCACTTAATCATCATACTGCCACTTCTGCAAAACATCCTGCCCACTCCTAGATTTTTTCTTTTATGCTAATTCACCTTCCTCTTTTTCTTCCCTGACCTTATCAGCTCAAGTTTCTGAGCACTCCCACCACCATCCAGCCAAGTGAGTGAACAAATTAAACCAACTGAAATATTAATGGCATTATTGTGACAGCCTCCCTACTGAGCTGTTGATTCCTGTCTTTCTACCTACAGTCATTCTCGTTGTGGCAGCCAGTTGGATCTTTTAAAAGTGTAAGTCAAGTTGTGTTATCTTTTTGCTCTAAACCCTCCAGTGGCTTTCCATCTGCCTGAAGAGTGGTCTCAAGATCAGAGGTGATGTGGTTCATTCCCTCTCCTACTGCTTGCCTCCCTGCTGTGCCTCAAACAAGCTGAGCCCTCCTGCTGTCCCTGCTTGATTGCCCTCCCTCTTTCACTTTGTTTCTAGCTCACAGCTTCTCCACCAGGAATGATTTTGCCTGCCCGCCAACCACCCCCCCCCCCCAGGACATGTAGCAATGCCTGGAGACATCTGTGGATGTTAGAAAGATGGTCACAACTGGGATATAGATGGTACCCACTACTAGCATCTAGGGTAGTGGCCTGAGATGCTGTTAAACATCCTACAATATGCAGGACAGCCCTGCACAACAAAGAATTATCCAGCCCCAAATGTCATAGTACTGAGGTTGGGAAACCTCATATCTCAAAAACTCCAGACAACCACTTAATCATCTCCTCCAGTTTTTCAGACCTTTGAGTGAATGACACCTCTATGAGGCCCTTTCTGATCCCTAATTGCAAACTTCAACACTCTCTAGCCCCATCTTTATTTTTTTCCATAGCACTTATTACTGTCTGATATTCTATATACTCTCCTTTTTAAATTGTTTTTCTTCCCCCACTAAATGATGAGCCCTGTGAAGGCAGGAATTGTGGCATATTTTGTTTACTTCTGTATCTCTAACACTTAGAACAGTGACCAGCACCTAACAGGTGCTCGGTGACTATTTCTTCAATGAGTGAGAATATCTGACATGTATTGTACTACCCAGTATTCTAAGTGTTACATGCACTAATTCATTTAATCCTCACAACTACATGAGGCAGGTGCTATTTGTTTTATCCTCATTTAAGGGAAGGAGATGAGAAAATGAGACCTCAGAATTAATAACTGTCAGAGCTAGAATTTAAACCTGGGTCCTTATCCCCTGTATTATACTGCTGAATTGTGGGTTGAATTGTGTCACCCTCCACTGCCCTGCCACACAAATGGCATTGGAGTCCTAACCCCCAGTACGTCAGACTGTGGCTCTTTGGAGAAAGAGTCTTTACTGAGGAAATCAAGTTAAAATGAGGTCGTTAGGGTGGGCTGTAATGCAATGTGATCAATGTCCTTATAAAAGAGGAAATTGGACATCGAGACAGACACACATGAAGGGAGGATGATATGAAGACATGCAGGTAGAAGCCAGCCATCTACAAGCCAAGAACACAGGCCTGGAACAAATTCTTCCCTCGCAGCCCTCAGATGAAGCCAAACCTGCTGACACGCTGATCTTGGACTCCTGGCCTCCCGAACAGCGAGACGATATAAATTTCTGTTATTAAAGCTACCCAGTCTGTGGTACTTTGTTACAGCAACCCTAGAAAACTTGTAGCTGCCTACCAGAATAACTGAATTTTGAACTTTGTAACCAGTTGTGAGTTTGTTCCATTTCCTCCTACTAAATGAGTACAGTAATTATTCACTTATCTGGAAGTCAGGGTCATGTTTTTGATTGCTTCAAATGATTTACAATTTGATGGTTTCATTTATTTATTTTATTTATGTTTTTGTAGTTGAAAGTGTTTATAACTTATTGAGGTTTTATTTATTTTTTAAGCCAAAGAGCAAATTCCTTTTAGTTTTGTATTTTTTAATTTTATTTTTCAATTATGGTTTACGTTAAATTTATTTTGTATTAGTTTCAGGTATAAAGGAGGAGAACACTTTTAAGTTAGGTATACAAATCAGCCTAAATTTTATCGCATTTCATAGTGTCAACATTTGTACAATATTAACGGTGCATGACACATCTGGAACATACTATTCATTTGGATATATAGTGTATAAATGTTCTTCTTTCCTCAGTCTTCTCCTGAGGTCCTAAGTTTTTTCTTTCCTCCATCGTTCCACCTAACACTGGCAAGAGGAGACAGCATAGTAGAGTATGGTGTGTGGAACAGCCTCTGGGGCCAGCCTGTGTGGGTGAAGTCCCAGCTGCACCATTTAGCTGTGTGACTTCAGGCAAGTTACTTAAGCTCTCTGAGCCTCTGTTTCTCTTCTGTAAAATCGGGGTGACAGTAGTACCTATTCCACAGGGTTGTCATGATGATTGAATTAGCTATTTGCAAAGTTATTGGAAGAATGCCTAGTTTTAAAAATGTGTTTGTTAAATAACTTAAGAAGAAAAACACAGCTACACCCTAAGATGGAGATCATTACATGCTAAAATTGGGGAATATTACGTAATTGCCTTTAGGAACTTGTGATTATTTTAGGGAGTGTGGAACTCTCTGCTCATCCAGCCATCACTACAAAGCTTTGACTCTTTCATAGGTGAGAAAAAAGATGCAGAAGCTAAGAACTCTGCCTTAGGTGTCAGACTATTCACTCACTCCTATTTATGTGCCAGACACTGCTAGACCTGGGAACCGGGTGGACCAGTCTCTGTCTGGGAGGCCATGAGGAAGGCTGGCCTGAAGCAGGTTGACTTTGGCAATTCCTAAGAAGGAAGCCGAACCAATCCGAGATGATGCAAATGCTGTTACTATAGTACCCTTCCTGAGCTAGAGAAATTTCTGCCAGAGACCTGCAATCAGGTCACTTCAGTTCTCCATAAGCTCTTTCTTCAGGTTAAGATAACTTCTCAACTACTTGAAGTCATTAACGCACTTTAGTTCTAACTCTCACGTATTAGGTAGATGCCTGCTCCCGCCCCCATCCCCTGCACTTGGAGAGGACCCTGCCTTTTATTGGAGCCTGGCACAGATGATGCAGCCAGCCTTCTCAATCAGGAGGACTTCAGCCCCTGGGGACACAGCCCATTGACACTCCCCCCTCCACCCCCAACCCCTGCTTCTGCTGGAGGAGGCTGATGGCAACATGACCTCGAAATAAAAACGGCAAAAGACAAAGTAAACAACACTTGAAGCAGGCTTGCCAGACAACGGAAGGAAAATGCACAGGCTGAATATAATTTAAGAAGGAGTATTAAAAGAAAGAAAATGTGAAAATCATCATGTCCTTTCTGAACACACTTGCATTGTATTGTTTGCCTCATTTGTCTTATTCTTAATGTTTTCTACTGGAAATATGGACAAAGCATTTTATTATTGTCTCCATTTATCAAACAGGAAGTTGAATTTTAGAAAATTACTGCTCGTGGCCCTGACCAGTGTGGCTCAGTTGGTTGGGCATCATCCTGCAAAGTTGAAGGGTCACTGGTTCGATTCCCTCATGCGGCCCAAGCCCAGGTTGTGGGTTGGGTCCCCCTACAGGATGTGTACAAAAAGCAACCCTGGGTGATGTTTCTCTCTCACACTGATGTTTCTCTCCCTCTCTTTCTCCTCCTTTCCCCTCTCTCTAAAAATAAATAAAATCTTTTTTAAAAAAGTACCCTCCATTTCACCCTTCCATTTCTTTAACAGCACCTGCCTAGGAGACAAGGAGAACATATGTCACTCTTAGATTGTTTCTCTGTGTTCAGGATTTGCCTCATAGCCTGCAAGACAATGTGCATTTTTGCTTCTTTTCCGTGAAGAAAAGAATCAAAGCAAGACAATTTTGTGCAATTCCCCTTGTGACTAGGCATCAGAAGAATTTAGTTAACTTGAATAAAGGAACTGACTAGTTGTGTCAGTTTCCTAATGCTGCTGCAACAAATTACCATAAACCTGGTGGCTTAAAATGACACAAATGTATCTTACAGTTGCTACATCTGCATGCCAGATGCCTGACACAAGTCTCACTGGACTAACATCAAGGTGACTTCAGCAGGGCTGTGTTCCTTTCAGGAGGCTCAGGTAAAAATAATGTGTGGTGTTGGTTGCTTTTTTCTTTTTTCTTTTGCTCATTTTGCGCTGTTGGCAGAATTGAGGTCCTCGTACTTGAACTGAAGTCTCCATTTCCTTCCTCATCTTCAAAGCCAACAGCAGTGGGTTGAATTCTTCTCATACTCTAAATTTCTCTTCCTTTTTCTTCTGTCTCATCTCTCTGACCCATCTGCCTTCCACTTCCATTTTCATAGCCTCTGATTAGATTGGACCCTCCAAGATAATCCAGGAAAACAGTGCGCCCCAAATCACATGAGACCTTGGTCACATCTGCAAAATCTCTTTTGCTATGTGAAAGGACGTATTCATAACTTCCAGATATTAGGGCATGGACATTTTTGGGGGGGTCATTATTCTGTCTACCACACCAGCCTTATGTGGGGGATCCATAACCAGCCTCAAGGTCCCTGGGAGAATGACTATGTTGAGACCAATCAGCTGGTGTGGTCCTTTCACTCACATTGAGGGCCCACCCTGGACATGGCACAGGCTTAAGGCTCTGGCCCAGGAGCAGGTACCCTGGCTCCATCACTTGCTAGCTGTGTGATCTTAGGAGAGTTCTCAGAACTACAAGCCCCACTCCCTTAGCCTAACAAATGAAGATGATGTTGGTTGAAGATACTATAGACTGAATGTGTCCTCTCCAAATTTATATGTTGAAATCTAAATACTGATGTTATATTATTTGAAGGCAGGGCTTTGGGGAGATAATTAGGTCATGAGAGTAGAGCCCTCACGAATGGGATTAGAACCCTTAGGAGAGATGCCTCAGAGAGCTCTCTCACGCCTTCCATCATGTGAGGACACAGAGAGAAGGTGGCAGTCTGTGAGCCAGGAAGGGGACCTCACCAGACATCGCATCTACTGGTACCTTGATCTTGGACTTCCCAGCCTCCGGAACAGTGAGAAATAAGCATTTGTTGTTCAAGCCACCCAGTCAATGGCATTTTCACTATAGCAGCCCAAATAGACTAATATACCACCTCACAGGGTTGTTGGGACAAATGACATACTCGAGGTAGAGCACTTTGTAGAGTGTCTAGCCCCATGCAGTGCTGGGGAAGTTTTCCCTGACCTGAAACACAAGCGTTAAGTGACAAGTACACAGTCAGAAAAGGTGATGCCTAAAATTCCTCCCTCTCGTCTGTCTCACTTGATTCCAGGATTTGGTACTTACGAAAATAAAAACAGTAGAAGAAAACAAGAGCATATTTTCATCAGTGATTTGACTATGGGAAAGAGAAAGGAAAAGGAAAATTTATACTAAAAATTAACACCTATTTTGTGTTAGGCAATTTGTGCGCATAAAGGATCTCAGGGCATATTTTTATAAGGTGTGGGCACCAGGTGCTGGAGGATTAAAGGAATAGTCTTTCCCCAGGCACAACGTAGTGAAACAAAATCGTTAATTTGCTCTTTTTTTCTAGGACATTTTGCCTAATCTGCGACCAAAGGAAAGAGACCCTCCAGGCCTGTGGAGATGGGAACAGGACCTGACCTAACAATTGCTGTTCTCTGACATTGGCCAAACCAATGTCAGACTTACACAGCTCCTTGTCACCTAGTGGTCTCCAAATGCTTTCTCTCTCTTTCCTCAGTCTGTTTTCAGCCTTTTTTGGATGGGCCCAAGGTCATCCAGCTCCTAGACATTGATCGTGCCATAACCACACTGGTTGACTCAAGGACAAGCCTCTTCCTTTGAATACAGAAACAACTTGCTTTATTGTGAGTCTGCCTGACAGTTAAGAGAGAATGACTTGATAATGTAGTCTTTTCCTTGTCACCTAGAATGGACTCTAATATCTATTCTGATGTAGATTTATAACTAATTAGTACTGGAGGTTTGGATAAGGTTGGGGGGAAACAGGCTTGATTTTTTTCACACCTTTTTCCCCTAACAATTGTTTATTTATTGGCAATCATAACAAAACTCTCTGCTGAAACTGAAAATATATTAGTCAAAAAAAAATCATGATTAATTTCAGTCCCCAAAAAGCACCGACTGTTGTGTGTATCAGCTTAAAAGGCTTTATAAAATTCACTGACAGTCACAAGTGTTGATTCTTTTGACCATTCTCATGCAGACAGTTTGAACTTGGAAACATCAGAAGTTATAACTTCTAATTTTATACAATAGAAACTGATTTTATGTTTAACACATATACCTAGTTTCTACCTCATTTATATTTGGTATGTTTATAACTCTATACAGTGGCATACAAAATGGATTAAAAGAGGAGTCTCTGTTGCTAGATTCTTTGAGAATGTGATTACTTATAACTTATGTCTTTAACCTTTGATTGCTTCATATCAAGTTCCCAACTTTCATTTATAGATTTTTTAAAATTATATTTTATTGATTATGCTATTATAGTTGTCCCATTTTCCCTCCTTCATTCCCCTCCACCCTGCACACCCCCTCCCACCCACATTCCCCCCTTTAGTTCATGCTCATGTGTCATAAGTTCTTTAGCTTCTACATTTCCCACACTATTCTTGCCCTCCCCCTGTCTATTTTCTACCCACCGTCTGTGCTACTTGTTCTATGTACCTTGTCCCCCTCTCTCCTCTTCCCACTCCCCTATTGCTAACCCTCCATGTGGTCTCCATTTCTGTGTTTCTGCTCCTGTTGTAGTGGTTTGCTTAGTTGGCTTTTGTTTTAGGTGTGGTTGTTAATACCTGTGAGTTTGCTGTCTTTTAACTATTCATATTTTTTATCTTCTTTTTCTTAGATAAGTCCCTTTAACATTTCATATAATAAGGGCTTGGTAATGATGAACTCCTTTAACTTGACCTTATCTGAGAAGCACTTTATCTTCCCTTCCATTCTAAATGACAGCTTTGCTGGAGCAATCTTGGATGTAGGTCTTTGATTTTCATGACTTGGAACACCTCTTTCCAACCCCTTCTTGCCTAGAAGGTCTCTTTTGAGAAATCAGCTAAAAGTCTGATGGGAACTCCTTTGTAGGTGACTGTTCCCTTATCTCTTGCTGCTTCTAGAATTCTCTCCTTCATTTTAATCTTGGGTAATGTAATTATAATGTGCCTTGGTGTGTTCCTCCTTGGGTCCAACTTCTTTGGGACTCTCTGAGCTTCCTGGACTTCCTGGAAGACTATTTCCTTTGCCAGATTGGGGAAGTTCTCCTTTATTATTTGTTCAAATAAGCTTTCCACTTGTTGCTCTTCCTCTTCCCCTTCTGGTACCCCTATAATTCGGATGTTGGGACGTTTAAAGATGTCCTGGAGGTTCCTAAGCCTCTCCTCATTTGTTTGAATTCTTGTTTCTTCCTTGTTTTTTGTTTGGTTGTTTCTTTCTTCCTTCTTGTCCACTCCATTGATGTGAGTCCCCATTTTCCTCCCATCTCTGTTGGTTCTCTGTGCATTTTTCTTCATTTCACTTATTGTAGCCTTCATTTTTTCATCTAATTTGTGAGCAAAATCAACCAATTCTGTGAGCATCCTGATCACCAGGGTTTTGAATTGTGCATCTGATAGGTTGGCAATCTCTTCATCGCTTAGATAAATTGGCTCTGGGGCTTTGATTTGTTCTCTGGCTTGAGCCATTTTCATTTCTGGGTTTTTTTTTGTTGTTGTTGTTGTTTTGGGGGGTTTTTTTGGTCTAGTCGCGGCTATTACGTAGTGAGGGGTGGAGCCTTAGTTGTTCCCAGGGCGGGACAGCCCAGTCGCTGGGTAGTGACGCTGTATGTGGGGGCGGGGTCTGAGAGGAAACAATAGTGCTTGCTTTGCTCACTCTCGGATTCCAGTCCCTTCCACCGCTTCCCCTTTGCCTGGATTATCTGAGAGTGAATGTGGGACCACCTGGTCAGCCAGCTGCCTTGTGCGGCCTCACTGGTTCCACACAGTTGCCACCCCGTGCCCGGGGTCTGCTAGTCGCCGCCTGTGCACCTGGGGGCTGCCAGCCGCTGCTGCCTGCGTGCCCGGTCCTCACCTCCGCTTTTTCCTGCCGCAACTCCGCCCCTCTTACCGGTCTGGATGAATCGTTGTTGGACTTCCAAACAGTTTGATTTTCTGAGTTCTGGTTGTTTTCTTGTTTCTAAATCTTTGTGGTCCTTAATTTTGGTTGTGAGAGGAGGCCCAGTGTGTCTGCCTACGCCTCCATCTTGGCCGGAAGTTCCTCATTTATAGATTTTTAGAGAGAGAAAAACACACATGTGTTGTTCCACTTATTTGTGCCTTCACTGGTTGATTCTTGCATGTGCTGTGATAGGATTAAACCCACAACCGTGGAGTATTGGGACAATACTCTAACCAACTGAGCTACTCAGCCAGGGCTTCAAGTTTACAACTTTTATTTAATGTTGAACAATGCCATGATTTGGACAAGGTGCAAATATCATAAATAAGTCACAAAATACTTGAGTGCAGAATTAAGTGGAGAATGTGCTTATTATCTTGATAAATTATTATTATCTTGACAAGTTAAAACAGAAAAACAACACTGGCTTAATTTCAGAGTCACCTTTTTGAAATAATTTTTTCATAGTTACCTCAAATCACTTTATCCAATTGTATTAATTCAAAGGAGAAGAAAGAAAAAAACTCATCCTGGACTAATGACAGATTCACTAGCATTCTGAAAACCCTGGCTGGTTGTAGTTCAGTGGATTGAGCTCTGGCCTGTGAACCAAAGGGCTGCTAGTTCAATTCCCAGTCAGGGCATACGCCTGGGTTGCTAACCAGGTCCCCAGTAGAGGGTACAGGAGAGTCAAACACACACTGATGTATGTCTCCCTTTCTCCTTCACTTCCCCTCTCTCTAAAAATAAATAAATAAAGTCTTTTAAAAAATGAAAATGAGTATAAAACCCTTGACAAATTAAATCACCAGAAACCAAGATAAATATGGTTCAAGCTTTATGGATCTCAGAGTAGAAAATGGCAACATTTGATGTCTACCCCTGAGTTAGAAAGAAACTTTAGTATCTTAACCCAATATTTATATATTTTTGTCACTAAAAAGAAAACTATTATCAATTTTTAAAAACTACTCAATTTGTTTATCAAATGATTTCATGTAATTTGTTGTCTCTTTACCAGACACCCTTTACTCTGCTAGCAGTGAATCCTTTTCAACTCTACTAGCTTTTCTCTTGCCCTTTCTCAGATCCAACAGGAGTTGGGAAAGTGGCACCCTCATGGCTGAGTCATCATTTTGCTATGTCATGCAATAAATTTATAAGTACTAACAGTGGAAAAACTAAATAGTAGGGGAAAATCCACTGTTTATCCTTCATCTTCCAGTTTCCCAATACTCCGCAGAGGATCCTCTGTGAAATGATCAGACCCACCCATGAGGAGGGGGAGGGAGAGATAATCGCTGACCCATCCAAGCATCTGAAGATAACACTGTCTTTTTATTCTCTAAGGAAACATTTCAATTGTATAAATAGACAACTTACTGTTTTACCTTAATGCAAAATATGTTCGAGTTAGCAATTGTTTGTTATACCAGTCAACTAACATCTGTTAACAATGAGGTTCTGGCATCCCATTCTACATGAGTAATCCTGAGGAAAAGAAGCCAGACCAGAATAGCAGAGTAGGGGGTCACCCCTAAAATAGCCCTGAGACTGCAGCTTTGGGCAAGACAACCCACAGACAAAGCTGTGAGGCGAGCACAGCTCCTTATGTTTTACACACACCTGCACAGTGGCTGTGATGTGCTAAGCATTATGTTCAAAGATGAACAAAATGCACTTCCTGCCCAAAGAAATTAGTAAATATTAGCTTCCTTCTGTTGACTTTTTTCTTTTTCTTTTTCACCTGTACATACCCCACATATCCAGTATCCTGTACTCCTTGTTCTTCGCTCTCTTGATTCTTGCCTTATAAAAAACTCTTCTTAATTAACTACAAGCTGGAAAACTGATCATTAAAACATACTAACGTGTAAAAGACTGTAATGGTATAATTTATAATATTCTAGCCCCGGCTGGTGTGGCTCAGTGAATTAAGTTATGGCCTGCAAACCAAAAGGTCACCTGTTTGGTTCCCAGTCAGGACACATACCTGGGTTGCCAACTGGGTCCCCAGTAGGGGGCGCATGAGAGGCAACCACACATTGATGCTTCTCTCCCTCTCTTTCTCCCTTCCCCTCTCTAAAAATAAATAAATAAAGTCTTTAAAATGTATATAATATTCTATTGCCTTTCTGAGAGGTCTTTGCATTTTCAGAAAAATAAGTCCCTTAATCTGAAATAGTGAAATTAATGGTAGAACCCTAAGCATTTGCAAAGCAATAGCGGCAACTTTCCCCCAAGTCTAAATAATTTCCCAAGGTTTGCTACACATGGATAAGGCTAAGCCTGACTTTGAGTTCTGAATGCTCAGGTCAATTTCACATAAGAGCCCTAGCAAATCAAGTCCATTATGTTTGTGTGTGTGTGTTTGTTAGCATAGTTAAACCAAAGTCTTTCAGGTAGTAGGGCACATGTCTCCTTTAGTCTGTAAGGAAGAGTTTTCATTGCTTTTAAAAGTTTATTCTATTATTCACTTAACAGTTCAGCAAATGTATTGGGTGCCTATGAAATGCCAGTCACACTGATAAGAAAAAATAAAAATTTCTATTAGTATTAATAACACACACATAAATTATATATGCATAAATTTGACAAAATATGTGTGATGGGTATATTTGAAGAAAACTGTGTAACTCAACTGGAGAACATGAAAGACTTGGGACATATTCAATAGTATACATATGTTAGTTCTCCCCAAATGTATCCATAAATGTGACACAATCCCAGCAATTGGGATTTGACAAACTTTCACCAGTAAGAGTAAACATGAAAAAATAACTAGTAACATTCCCAAAAAGGAAAGTATGAGGAGAGCTTGCCTTACCAGGTATATAGCTACAGTAATTGAAATGGTGGATTTTGGTGCAAGATGGACAAATCAGAGAAATGAAACAATGTGTGGACAGACACCAATTTGCATGCGAAACAGCATGCGAAAAAAAGTGAAGGAAAATAGTGAAAACCAACCAAAACAAAAGCAAAATAAACAAAAATCTAACAGGTAAAAAGCAAATCTGGAAAAATATTTCATATATACATCACAGACAGGTTTAGTAACTTTATATATAAGTAATTATTTTTATTTTTTCTATTATATTTTTCCAATTACAATTGACATTTGATCTTATATTAGTTTTAGATGTACAACATAGTGGTAAATTTATATAATTTACAAAGTGATCCCCCTAAAAATCTAGTACCCATCTGGCACCAAATGTAGTAATTATAATATTATTGACTATATTCCCTATGTTGTACTTTACATCTCTGACTATTTCATAACTCCCAATTTGTGCTTCTTAATGCCCTTACCTTTTTCATTCAGTCCCCTAGCTCCCTTCCTATCTGGCAACCACCAGTTTGTTCTCTCCATGAGTCTGTTTCTGTTTTATTTATTCACTTATTTATTTATTTTTTAAATTCCACATATAAGTGAAATCATATGGTAGTTGTCTTTCTCTGTCTGACTTATTTCACTTAACATAATATCATAGGTCCAACCATGCTGTCACAACTGGCAAGATTTCATTGTTTTTTGTAATCAAGTAATATTCCATTGTATACATGTACCACCACTTCATTATCCTTTCCTCTATTAATAGATACTTAGGTTGCTTCCATATCTTGGCTATTGTAAATAATCTGCAGTGAACATAGGGATGCATATATTTTTTCAAATTAATATTTTGAATGTCTTTAGATAAAGACTCAGAAGTGGAATTGCTGGGTCATAAAGTAGTTTCATTTTTAACTTTTTGAGTAACTCCATACTGCCTTCCACAGTGGCTGTACCAGTCTGCATTCCCACCAATAGTGCACTAGGGTTCCCCTTTCTCCACATCCTCACCAACACTTACTTGATTTATTTATGATGGCCATTCTGATGGGTGTGAGGTGATATCTCATTGTGGTTTTAATTTGCATTTCTTTGATGATTAGTGAGATTGAGCATCTTTTCATATGTCTGTTGGCCACCTGTATGTTCTCTTTGGAAGAATGTTTATTCAGGTTCTTTGCCCATTTTTTAATTGGATGGCTTGTTTTTTGGTGTTAAATTGTATGAGTTCTTTACAAATTTTATATATTAACCCTGTATCAGATGTATCATTGGCAAATATCTTCTTCCATTCAGTAAGTTGTCTTTGTTTTGTTGATAGTTTCCCTTGCTGTGCAAAAATTTTTTAGTTTAATGTAGTCCCATTTGTTTGTTTTTTTCTTTTGTTTCCCTTGCCTGAGAAGAATAATCAGAAAAAAAAATTCCTAATAAAATGTCAGTGAGTTTACTGCCTATTTATTCTTCTAGGAATTTTATGGTTTGGGGGTGTTACTTAATTGTAACTTAGTGAGGACCTAAACAGCATAAAATAGATCCAATCAGAAATGAGGGATTCACCAAGTGAATAAAACACTTAGTAACACTCACTAAGTGTTACTTAATTGTAACACCCCCAAACCATAAATATATTATTAATATATATCAATATTATAAATATTAAATATATATTTAATGTTTGTATATTAAAATATATTTAATGTATTTTGAGTTTATTCTTGCATATGGTGCAAGAAAGTGGTCTAGTTTCATCTTCTTTTGCATGTAACTGTCCAGTTTCCTCAACACCAATTACTGAATAGACTGTTTTTACACATTGTATAGCCTTTCCCCCTTTGTCATAGATTAATTGATCAGATAGGCATGGGTTTGTTTCTGGGCTCTCTACACTGTTTTATTGATCTGTGTCTGTGTTAATGCCAGTATCATGCTCTTTCGATCGCTATAGCCTTGTAGTATAGTTTCATATTGGATAGCATGATTCTATAACTTTATCTTTTTCTCAAGATTGCATGAGCAGTATATTTATTTTTTAAAATTATATTTTATTGATTATGCTATTGTAGTTGTCCCAGTTGTTCCCCCTTTGCCCCCCTACATCCAGCACCCCCAACTCCCTCAGACAATCCCTACACCATTGTCCATGTCCATGGGTCATGTGTATAAGTTCTTGGGCTACTCCATATTCTATACTGTACTTTACATCCCCATAGATAGTCTGTAACTACCTATTTGTACTTCTTAATCCCCTCACCTCTTCACCTATCCCCCATACCTCCCTCCCAGCTGACAACTATTAAAATGCTCCTCATATTCATGATCCTGTCTCTGTTCTTCTTGTTTGTTTAATTTGTTTTTTAGGTTCAGTTATTGATAGATATGTAGTTATTGCCATTTTATTGCTCGTAGTTTTGATCTTCTTCTTTTTCTTTAATAAGACCCTTTAACATTTTATATAATAGTGGTTTAGTGATGATGAACTCCTTTCATTTTTTTCTTGCCTGGTAAACTTTTACCTGCCCTTCCATTCTAAACAATAGCTTTGCTGGGTAGAGTAATCTTGGCTGTAGCTCCCTGCTTTTCATGACTATGAATATTTCTTGCCAATCCCTTCTAGCCTACAGAGTTTCTTTTGAGAAATCATCTGACAGTCTTATGGGAACTCATTTGTAGGAAACTAACTTCTTTTCTCTTGCTGCTTTTAAGGTTCTCTCTTTATCTTTAAGCTTTGGTATTTTAATTATGATGTGTTTTGGAGTGTGTCTCTTTGCATCTATCTTGTTTGGGACTCTCTGTGCTTCCTGAACTTGCATTTCTATTTCTTTCACCAAATTAGGGAAGTTTTTTTCCATTATTTTTTCAAATGGATTTCCAATTTTTTGCTCTTTCTCTTCTCCTTCTGGCACTCCTATGATGCAAGTGTTGGACCTCCTAAAGTTGTCCCAGAGGGTGCTTTCACTCCTCATTTTTTTTACAGATTCTTTTCTTTTCTTCTTGTTCCTATTGGTTGTTTTTTTCTTCCATATGTTCCAAGTCATTGATTTGATTCTCAGCTTTATTCACTGTACTGTTGATTCCCTGTAAATTGTTCTTTATTTCACTTGGTGAATCCCTCATTTCTGATTGGATCTATTTTATGCTGTTTAGGTCCTCACTAAGTTCCTTCAACATCTTTATAACCAGTGTTTTGAACTCTGCATCTGATAGATTGCTTATCTCTCTTTGGTTTAGTTCTTTTTTTCTGGAGTTTAGATCTGTTCTTTCATTTGGACCATGTTTCTTTATTTCCTCATTTTGGCAGCTTCTCTGAGTAGCATTTTTATTTTAATTTTTTAAAATAATTTATTTATTTGTTTTTAGAGGGGAAGGGAAGGAGAAAGAGAGGGAGAGAAACATCAATGTGTGGTTGCCTGTTGTGCACTACCTACTGGGGACCTGGCCTAGGACTGAGGCATGTGCCCTGACAGGGAATCAAACCAGTGACCCTTTGCTTTGCAGGCCAGTGCTCAATCCACTGAGCCACACCAGCTAGGACAGCATTTTTAAAAAGTAAGAAAATTTTGAGAAAGTGGAGCAAGGTACATGAATAGTATAATTCAGAGAATAAGAAAAACAAATACACAGCAAACATGGTAAACATTAATTTCGCTTATAATCAAAAACTGTTGATTAAAACAATGAGATACTATTTTTGGCCAGTTGGTGAAAAAATATTAAAATTGATAATACCCAGGGCTGATGAGAGAGTGCAGAAAGTATGTGTAAGGATACCCTAGCAACATCATTTTAATGCCAAAAGATTGGAAATGGTCTAAAAGTCCCTAAGTAGACAATTAATTAAATGCTATAGTAGAGCCATACAATGGAATTGTATAGAACAATGAAAAATGATGACATAAATAATTTTAATTGATATGAAAAGCTGTTTATATATACTTTTATTAATTTCTGAAGCAGTGCATGCAGTTTTTAGAATAGATAATGCAGATATACATAAAGTAAAAAGTTTGTGTCCTTTACTTACTCCCATTTCCATCCCATTTCCTGCTATTAAAGGTTTGGTTTGGATCCTGCCATATCATTTTCTGCACAAATAAAATCATATACCATATTTTTCAGACTATAAGAAACACTGCCCCCCAAATTTGGGAGGAAAAGAGGGGTGCATCTTATAGTCTGAATGTAGCTTATCTGGCTCACTGTGGGGGTCGGGGGTGGCCTATGTTTTTTATGTTATTAAATATTTTACCACATTTTTTCCTTCAAAATTTTTTTCCTATTTTCCTCCTCTAAAACCTAGGTGCGTCTTATGATCCAGTGCATCTTACAGACCGAAAAATTCAGTACCTATATCTAGAGTTGTATTTGTTTCTAGATATGAACATACAATTTTTAAACAAAAGATGGGGCATACAATGAACATATATAATTCAGTATCTTCCTTTTTTCATTCTACAGTATATCAAGAAAATCTATGATATATTAAGTTAAAAAAACAGCTTCTAAAACAGTGTGTTTAGAGTGATCCTGCTTTTGGGAAGTGTGTGCACCTGTGAGTGCACACACATCTGTGTGCACAGGGAGAAGGAGAAGCCTGGGCATATAGACTTCTTGGTGGTGAAAGTACATGTGACTGTTAGGGTATTTTTCCATATTCTTTTTCCTACTGTTTAACTTTTTAAAATAAGAATATGTATTACTTTTTATATTACTTTTATAACTATAATAAAATGTGGTTACAAAGAAAAATCATATTACTAAAAAACATGTGAAAAAAGAAAAAAACATGGGAGACAACATTTGGCTTAGGTCTTACTGTTAAATGGTGGGCTATTGCTCATACGACCTGTCCTCTCATTGGCTGCAAATTAAACTTAATATTCTATATCATTGTAGCTAAAAATATGAGCCATAATATTATTATATAATTATAGAATGTATAATTATATATATAATTTGATATATAAACTGTATATTTATAGTAAATTGTCACTACATTTAGGATTTCTGTTTCCAGATGAGATGAAGCTTAACTTTTTGTGGTTTTATTGACATAGATAGTTATTTCTAATAAATCCAGCAATAACAGGACAAACTGAAGCTGCCACAGGAAGAAGAAATTAAAAACCACAATTTGTTGCCTTTTTTGCTATTACTGTAGGTGGTGAGATTGATTTTCTTTTTGCATCCAGAGAAGTGAGCTATAAATGAACCCTCCAAGGTGAACAGAGGGAGAATGCTTCTCCACACAGCCTTCTGCATTCTCACACATCCGTTTTGTTATAATGCCTGGCTACAGGGAGAAGGTTCTGGTGTGGTGAATCACTTTTGGCTAAATTGGGGAGTCTACTTGCTTACCTTCACTGTTCTTTCCATGCTCTTTCTCCTCTGGGGGTGTATACTTGTCCAATTTCACCCTCATTTTCCTTATGAAATCTGCTTTGAGAAAATGTTGTCTTAAAGTGTCACTTCAGCCCTGACTGGTGTGGCTCAGTTGGTTGGGCAACATCCTGCCAAGTGAAAGATCACAGGTTGAATTCCCAGTCAGGGCAAATGAGTAGGGTGTGTTTTCCTCCCCATGTGGCCCGAGAGGCAACCAGTCAATGCTCACTTAATATTTCTCTCCCTCATTTCCCCTATAAATACATACATACATACATACATTTTAAAGTGTCACTTCTTGCCCCTGGTCCAAATAGGAAACAAACCTTAAAGCAAAGCAAGGACTGGAATGACCAAGTCTGGGAGGTCTGCAGAATTTGGCCTAATGTCAGCTGAAAGGAAAAGCTCCCTGCTATCTTTACATAGAGTTGTGAATTTGTGGCAGTAGTGAAAAATTTTATTGTATAAAATTGTGGCCCCATGGGTGTCAGTGTTTGTGTATGCCTTTGTGGGTGTCTCTATCCTGTATGTATCACTCTTTGGCCTTGCGTTTTGTGCTTCTCTTTCTTTCTCTTTTCATTTCCTTCCCTTTTTTATGATATTGAAAAAAATGTGTTACTTTATCAAATAATTACATTTTCTATATATTTTATGTTAAGAGTGAAAGTCAGTTGTCACTTAATTAGAGGTTTGGGATCATCATACTTTATATTTCTTTATAGTGCTTACTACTGTCACTGTCTTACGCATTTATTGGCTTAACTCTCCCAATAGGGTGCAAACGGCCTGGCCTGCGGACTGGGCCCTTGGTCTTGTTCGCAGCTGTACCCCTATTGGGTTCATGCTACAGCCACACCAGAGCTTTACCCTGTCCTAATCCTAGTCCTTTCTCTTCCACCTAAAAGTAGCCACATCTTAACCTCTGTGGTCATTTCCTTGCTTTCCTTAAAGTTATATCACCTAGGGTATATCTCTAAACCCTATAGTTTAACTTACTTTAACAAATATCTGCATCTTTTAAGTCTTTTTCAATTTTCCAAGCACCCCCCGCTGCCCCCCACCATTCTCCTCTTGCCCTGCCTTTTTCTTTACAGCTTAGTTCTGGAAGGCACTGGGTTGATTGACTTGTCTTGTACAGTTTCCCACATTTAGATTTTGCGTTGAATTACCATGTAATTTACCCTGTTCTTCTGTTTTCTTTATTTTTTTATAAATTGGTAATGAAAATATGGACTTGATGAGATTCAAGCACAATTTTGGGACAGACCCCTTTGCAGGTAGCATGCAGGAAGCATGTATAGCTGACTGTGGCTCTCTGTGTGCTGTTGGCAGCTGTTAATATATCAATTCATCAGGAGTTGCAAATGGTGATATTTGAATTTAATTATTTTTTCTCTATTTAGTTAGTGAAATATTCCCATAACAAAACACTTCTCCTCAACTTCTATTTATTTACTTTGTATAAGAAAGGCAGTATAAATGTTTAATGAAAATACAATTTCAGATAATATAAAATATGGACAATAACTATATAAAAATAAAAGAACTTACTAACCATAGACCTACAGTGAGAGATCTGTTACAAGATGTACCTCAATAAGAAGAAAGATAAACTCAGGGAGAAGAAATTAGATGCAAGAAAAAAAGTGAGCACAGAAATTCATAAAGTGATAAATATAATTGACTATTTTTTTAAAGATTTTATTTATTTATTTTTAGAGGGAGGGGAAGGGAGGGAGAATGAGAGAGAGAAACATCAATGTGTGGTTGCCTGTCACATGGCCCCCACTGGGGTCCTGGCCTGCAACCCAGGCATGTGCCCTGACTGGGAATCGAACTGGCAACTTTTTGGTTCACAGCCCGCGCTCAATCCACTGAGCTACACCAGCCAGGGCTGACTATTATTTTTAAAAAAATAATTTGAGGGTTAAAAACCAATATGGGAGTGCTTCAAAGATTATTGAGGCATGTTTAATTTTGTGTCTTGTTCAGGAGGAAGAAGAAAACATTGAATATTAAGTCTTTGTAGGAAAAATGTAGAGATAAAAATGCACATTAAAAATTAGAATATAATGCATAGCTTCAAAACCAACAAAGGAGAAAAGAATATAGAGAACTTCATCAGTCCCAAAAGTAAAAAGAAGAAAAAAAGTAAAAAGCAAAAAAGAAATAGTAAAGAGAAGACCCAAATTAGATGGTAGAAATAAATCCAAACATACCAGGATCACTATATAAGTTAATCGGATAGAACTCATTTACTAAAACATGAAAAATATCCCATTTAATTAACAAGCAAATAAACAAACAAAACTATACCTAGTTCGAGGCACACTTAAAACCATCCAAAAAATTAAAAATAAAAGGAAAAATATAACAATTAAATACAAATGAAAGAGAGAGTGTGCAGAAGAGTAATAGTATTTAATGTAATTAATAGCAAGCAAATGGAATTTAAGATTAAAAATATTATTTGGGATAAAAAATAAAACTCTTAGGTTAAAAAGAATAATTTACTAGAAGATAAACCTTGTTTGGTTCTTGACTAAAGAACACAAATCACAATCAAGAGGGAAGATCTTAACACCCCTTTAACTAATAGATCAAGCTGACCAAAAGAAATGAAATTAGTAAGCTTAATTGAATGACAGAGGGAACAGAGCTTTCATCCCGGTGGACCACAAGATATTGATCCCTGTAAGCCATACATCATCAGTCTGGGTTTGGGTCATTGAAGTCTGTGCACTGTGACTGACTCACTACATTAACACTAATCATGAAAGAATGTGAGAGGAATGAGGAGTCTTGTGTATTGCTGGTGGGAGTTGAAATTATTGCAGACATTTTGAAAAGGTATTTGGCCTTATCAAGGTTGAAGATATGCATACCCAGCAATTCTACTTGTAGATATCATAGAGAAACTTTTATGTATGTGTGCAAGTGAGTATGAACAAGAACGTTTCTCACAGCATTTTTTTTGAACCTCGGAAAAACTGGAAATAACTTAAATGTGCATCAACAGGAAAACAGGCCCTGGCTGGTGTGTCTCAGTGGATTGAGTGTTGGCCTGTGAACCAAATGGTGGCCAGCTTTGTTCCCAATCCCTGCACTTGCCCTGGTTGTGGGCCACATCCCCAGTAGGGGGCACTTGAGAGGCAACCACACATTGATGTTTCTCCTTCCCTTCCCCTTTCTAAAAATAAATGATAAATAAATAAAATCTTTTTAAAAACAGGAAAATAGGTTTACTAAAATGAAATTCTAGATAGTTAAAATAAATTATCTAGAATTACCACACTGACATAAAATACGTATAATAATAAGGAGAAAAAGGGGTCACAGAGTAATAAGTAGGGTATGATAACATTTAAAACTTAAAACATGCATGCACAACAATAGTATATGTCATTTGTGGATACATATTGTTATGGTAAAATGTGTGAAAATGCATGGGAGTGATATACAACATTTATAGAATGGCTTTCCAAGAAAGGGAGAAGGAAGCTTCTAATACTTTAAAATGAATATAACTATAGAGTGATGACTTGCAGAGTGAGTACCATATTCTATAAATCCACTCCTAGAATATGAGTAGGCTTACTCGTATAAAGTTTATACAAGTCTAAGAAAACAGTCCGTAGTCACTGGAATGCCACATGAAGGTGTCTGCTGGTCAGTTTTTGGAATTGCTGCAGATTTGTCAACAAGGCAATAATCTACCGTGTTTTGACTTGTGTAATGCACACCCATGTTTTTGTGAGCATCTAGACACAGGGTTATGCTCATTATTATACCCATCATGTGTAATCATTATACCCATGTACAATGTGCATCCTTATTTT
Organism: Anoura caudifer; assembly: GCA_004027475.1. Taxonomy (NCBI): domain Eukaryota; kingdom Metazoa; phylum Chordata; class Mammalia; order Chiroptera; family Phyllostomidae; genus Anoura; species Anoura caudifer. The sequence continues at coordinate 267,564 of PVKU01001596.1, forward strand.
TCCCTCAAAAATTTCAGCAAAAAAGTGTACGTTACACATGGCAAAATACAGTATATTCCTCGAGAAACCCGGCAAATGGGAACCACATGTTGTTTTTAGCTGAGTTGGCCTTCATTTTATTTGTGGTTTATAAATAGTACACTTGTGTTAAGTTAGGATTTGCCTGGCTTAGGTAGAATTAATCAGTCAACAGTTACACCCTTATTGAATATTATATCTGCAAGGTTCTGTAGAAAATTCAAAATATGTATAAAATATTTTCTCAATATTCAACTTAAAATGTAATTTGTAAGCAACACAAACAGAGAATAATACAAAACTGTGTTATGTGGGCTAACTTGTATGCCATGCGTTGAAAGAATTTAGGAAAGCTGGAGTTCAGGATGATCTCTGATGGCAGTTGATAAAGCTCCGGGAAGAGAACTCTGAGCTGGGCTTTTTCAAGTGAGGAAAATTTACTGTGGTGCAGAAATGGAATTTAAAAGTAAGACTTTTCTTGGGCTGTGCTCTTATTCCAGATTTGAAGAAGGGTCATTTCCATCAACTATTGGCACTGGATTTAAAAGCAGCTCAACTCCTAAACATTGGTCCTGTGGGGATGTTGGGTATGGTAACTTAGTGCTCAGCCCTCTCCCTGCCCCTACTATTTACTAGGCTAAAAACTGAAATAACAGTAAGGATCATGCCATCCCTCTTTCTGTGCCCTTCAAAGTTTGAGGTAACATGTGGCAAGGAGCAGAGACCCATTCAATCATGTGAAAGTAAAATCAAGAGTTTATTGAACACATACTGAGAATTAATAGACGTGAATAGCCAGGATTCAAAGGGCCTGTGAATTAGAAAGTCAGGATTGATGCCCTGGCCGGTTTGGCTCAGTGGATTGAGCCCGAGACTGTGAATCAAAGGGCCCCTGTTTTGATTCCTGGTCAGGGCACATGCCTGGGTTGCCGGCCAGGTCCCCAGTTGGGAGCACATGAGAGGCAACCACACATTCTTGTTTATCTCCCTCTCTTTCTCCTTCCCTTCCCCTCTGTCTAAAAATAAATAAATAAAATCTTTAAAAAAAAGAAAGTCAGACTTGAAATCTATTCTCTCTGCCTTTCCCATCTCTTTCTTCCTTTTGTTTTCCTGTCTTTCTTTTTTTGTTGTTAGAATCCCTTTGTTCACTCATCTTGAACTTGTCTCAAAATGGCAGCCCTGAGCTATCAAAACTTTTGATGAACATCCCTTTTGTTTTTGCAAATCCATTTCTTAGAATTTACACTATAGATATATTCACACAAGTGTGCAAAAATACATGTGAAAAAAGATCTTTGGGGAAAAAACCCAGAAGCAATCTAAATGTCCATCAATAGGGATTACTTAAATAAATTATGTTATATTTATTCATTGATATATGTGGTAGATATTACTAGTGCTCACCAATATTTCTTGACCCCTCTCCTTCTGAGTGCATGGAAGGAATACTCTTCCTTGCTCCTTTGAGGTGGGGCAAGTTGATGTGATTTCCTGAACTCTGAGGAGTATGTTCAGAGCCCATGTGAGATGCTCCATGCTCACTTCTGGTACAGCAAATTGCAGAAACATACGTTGGTAGGGATAGCCACAAAACAGAAACAGTGAGAGCACTGAGCCTTCAGGGAGGACAGCAGACTTCACAGGCACAATAAATAAACTTGTAGTGTAAACCCACTGAGATTCTGGTGGTGTTTGTTATCATAGTGTAACCTAGATTATCCTGACTGATACATTATAGTATATCGTACAGCCAATAAAATAAATGCAAATAGATATATATGTACTTTCCGGTAAATGGAAAATGCCCAACATGTAGGAAGTGAAAAAGATAAAGGACATAATTTTATATAGAATTATTTGATTTTGGATTTTATAAAACTGTTATCTATTGAAAAAGAAAGACTGAGGGACTCTTCCAGAGTAAAGGAGACTAAAAAGGCATGACAACTAAATGCAAGGTATGGTCTTGGATTGGATCTGGAGCCTCCCCCCCAAATTTTTTATTTTGCTATAAAAGACATTAGTAAGATAATTAGTGAAATTTGAGTGAAGTCTATTGATTAGATAATAATATATTAATGTTAATTTCTTGGTTTTTATAATTATGCTATATTTATAAGGAAAAATGTCCTTGTTTTTACATACTGACACACTTAGTGGTAAAGGATGTCATATTTGTAATCCAATTTCAACCTGTTCAGAAAACATGTATATATGTATATGTAAAGCGAAAGAGAGAAGATAAAACAAATGTGCCCCAATGTTAATGTTTGAGAAGTTGGGTGAGGGGTGTGTGATTGTTTTGTGCTATTTTTTATAATTTTTTGTGCCTGAAATTATTTCAAAACAAAAAGCCAGAAATATCCCTTTATGTCTATGTATATATGCTTGTATATGCTTGGAATTTTTTAAAAAGATTTTATTTATTTATTTTAAGAGAGGGAAAAGAAGAAAGAGGGAAAGAAACACCAATGTGTGGCTGCCTCTCCAGTGCCCCCTACTGGGAACCTGGCCCACAACCCAGGCATGTGTCCTTACTGGGAATTGAACCCGTGACCCTTTGGTTTGCAGGTGCTTAATCCACTGAGCCACATCAGCCAGGGCTGCTTAGAAATTTTTTAAAATATATTTTATTGATTATGTTACTACACTTGTCCCATTTTCCCCACTTCATTCCCCTCCACCACGCACACCCCCTCCCACCCATATTCCCCCCCTTTAGTTCATGTACATGTGTCATAAGTTCTTTAGCTTCTACATTTCCCATACTATTCTTGCCCTCCCCCTGTCTATTTTCTCTCTACCGTCTGTGCTATTTATTCTCTGTACCTTTTCCCCTTCTTTCATTCTCCCACTCCCCTGTTGATAACCCTTATCATGTGCTCTCCATTTCTGTGGTTCTTTTCCTGTTCTATTGTTTGCTTAGTTTGCTTTTGTTTTAGGTGTGGTTGTTAATAACTGTGAGTTTGCTGTCTTTTTACTGTTCATATTTTTAATCTTCTTTTTCTTAGATAAGTCCCTTTAACATTTCATATAATAAGGGCTTGGTGATGATGGACTCCTTTAACTTGACCTTATCTGAGAAGTGCTTTATCTTCCCTTCCATTCTAAGTGACAGCTTTGCTGGATAGAGCAATCTTGGATGTAGGTCCTTGCCTTTCAAGACTTGGAATACTTCTTTCCAGCCCCTTCTTGCCTGGAAGGTCTCTTTTGAGAAATCAGCTGACAGTCTGATGGGATCTCCTTTGTAAGTGACTGTCCCCTTATCTCTAGCTGCTTCTAGAATTCTCTCCCTCATTTTAATCTTGGGTAATGTAATTATAATGTGCCTTGGTGTGTTCCTCCTTGGGTTCAACTTCTTTGGGACTCTCTGAGCTTCCTGGACTTCCTGGAAGTCTATTTCCTTTGCCAGATTGGGGAAGTTCTCCTTTATTATTTGTTCAAATAAGTTTTCCACTTGTTGCTCTTCCTCTTCCCCTTCTGGTACCCCTATAATTCGGATGTTGGGACGTTTAAAGATGTCCTGGATGTTCCTAAGCCTCTCCTCATTTTTTTGACTTCTTGTTTCTTCATTCTTTTCTGGTTGGATGTTTGTTTCTTCCTTCTGGTCCACTCCATTGATTTGAGTCCCAGTTTTCCTCCCATCACTATTGGTTCCCTGTGCATTTTCCTTCATTTCACTTAGCATAGCCTTCATTTGTTCATCTAATTTGTGACCAAAATCAATCAATTCTGTGAGCATCCTGATCACCAGGGCTTTGAACTGTGCATCTGATAGATTGCCTATCTCTTGGTTGCTTAAAAGTATTGGCTCTGGTGCTTTGATTTGTTCTTTTTGAGCCTTTTTTTTTGGGGGGGGGGTCTGGTCACACCTGCTACTTATGAGGGCAGAGACTCAGGTGTTCACCAGGGCGGGGCAACCCAGTCGCTGGGTAGTGATGCTGCATGTGGGGGCAGGGTCCAAGAGGGAACAATGGCGCTTGCTCCACTCTCTCTGGGATTTCAGTCCCCTCTGTGAGGCTGGGAGTCTCTCCCTCTGGCACTTCAATCCCCACAAGTGTTTTCAGTTGGTGCTTTTAGGTTTTACTTCCCGGTCCTGGGGCCCTGGGTCACGCTGTCTGTCTCACTGCCCATTTTTGCCTGGTTTATCTGCTTGCGAATGTGTGACTGAGGTCAGCTGCCTTGTGTGCCTTGCTGGGTCTGCTTGCTGCCTCCCCATGCCCAGTAACCGCCACCTGTGTGCCTGGGGTGTGCCAACCACCGCCTGAACATCTGGGACCACTAGCCACTGCTTTTTCCTGCCACGATCCCTCTCCGCTGGCCACCGACTCCGACCCTCTTACCAGTCTGGGTGAATTGTTGTTGGACTTCCGTACAATTATTCAATTTTCTATGTGTTCTGGTTGGTTTTTTGGTTCTAAATTTTTGTTGTCTTTGATTTTGGTTGTGATAGGAGGAACAGTGTGTCCACCTATGCCTCCATCTTGGCCGGAAGTCCAGAAATTTTTTTAAGCTATGTAATATAGTTATCTCTGAGTATGTAGATGAGTAGATGAAACTGGAGTTCCAGGGTTGAAGGGAGACTTTTTTCTTTTCGTATGTTTTATTCCATTTGAATTCTTCAGAGATAATCAGTGTTTGTTGTTTTCAGACACAAAGTTTCAAAGTAATGTATATGGCAGGAATAGATAAAATTATGAAGAGGAAAATTAAAAACCTAGCAATACCTTTTATCAAGATGCACTCATTGGCTAATAACTTGTATGGCTAGTGGCAAAAGAGGTGAGTATAAGAGAAGACATGCTCATACTGTACATTTGGAACTATGAATTCAATACAGTCTATTGCACAAACAGATAAAAAATTGCATATCTTTGACCTAGTAATCTCACTCCTGGGAGTTCTTAGAAATAAAGGTACCAGTACATAAGAATGAGCATAAAGGACTTTTACTGAAGCACTTTCTGTAGGGACAAAAATTTGAAAGCAAAGTGTATGCCCATCAATAGGGAAATAATTGACTAAATTGTGGTATATCCATATCATAGAATATTAAGCAACACTGAATATTACACATTCAAAAGAATGAGTTAGCTCTCTATCAGTTGACTAGGAGAGATTTCTATCATGCATTTTTATAAAGAAAGGAAATGCAGAGAATTTTATAAGCCTCCTTTTATTTTGTAAAACAAGTAGGAGGAAATCCCCACATATGTATATGTTTATCTAATTAGGAGACCAGGGAGAAGGTGTGCAAGGACACAGATGAGTTGTTAATTTGCTCAGAGTAGAGAAAAGGGGTCATTGGGGAGAAGGGAAGAGAGAGAGGTGGTAAGCAAGATGGAGGTAGAAGCAGGACAAGAGACATAAGCAATAATTTATTCAGCATCTCATAATAAGTTTATCACCTACCTCTACAGAGTGGGCTGATGGTTTGCAAATAAAACTTTAAATTTCTGAAAACTAACATATGTTATTGTATAGCTTTTACGGAGCTCTGGCGGCATGGGTGTTTTACATAAATTAGGGATGCGGGCTGTACATTCCAAGTTTAGCAGTGCAAATTCTCTTCTGTAGGAAATTAAATAAACAGACTTTCGTGTATGTATTGAAAGGAAGGCAAAACAGCAGTTCTTTTTGTTAGGTCGGAGTCGCTCAAGAAACTAGACAGACGCAGCGGGCTAAGGAGCAGGGTTTATTAGTGGGGAAAATGAGGGAAAGTGGGGCCAATCTAGGGAGGTTGGGGAGCCAACCAAGGGAGGTTCAGTTTTGCTCAGTTGTTCTTAGGGCAGGATTTTTAAGCGCAAAAACCCAGGAAGGGTAATTGGTTGGGGTGTCAGAGTCTGATTGACTACAGCTGGTTGCCGGGTGCCATTTCTGCTGACTATTGTTCTTGATACACCTTGTCAGGCTCAAGTTAAACCTGCATCCTGTTATGCTGGATAGGCTGACCCCAGGCCCCAATCTCAGCCGGGCCTCTGTTTGTCCCGGGTAGGGTCAGCAGGCAGTTTCCCAGGCAGGCATTCTTCCCAGGTTACAGTTTCCCTCAGTACAATTTTCCCACCTGGTGATTTTCCATTCCTCCTAGGCCTACCTAGGTCTGTTACTTTTGAAACCTGGTGGTTTGCCTGCTGGTCATTATTTGCCATTCTTTCCCCCCAAAATACCTCTGAAGAAATAGCACTCAAAAGCCAGAGGTAGATATCTTTAAGACATATAATTTTCCTTGGCTGGTGTGGCTCAGTGGGTTGAGCAGTGCTGAGGCGAGTGAGAGGCATCCAATTTGTGTTTCTCTTCCTCTTTCTTTCTCCCTCCCTCCCTTTGCCTCTCTCTAGAAATGAATAAATAAAATCTTTTTTTAAAAAAGGCAATTTGGGAAACTAAATTTATGGTTCACCATATCCCATTGTCATGAAAATAATGATATATATGAACAAATGCAAGAAAATTAACAATTTTTTGCATATTAATAGTATTATTGCTTGGACTTTTTAAGCATAAAAATTGCATACATCACTTACTCCTAGAGTGATTTGCATGAATACATTCTGACATTGATTTGCATGAATTTTTCTTATTAAGAGTTAGGAAAATTCTCTTTTAGAGAGTCTTTACTAGCGAAAATAATGAAGCCCTTTTGAGTAGTAGAATACAGGGCATTTACTTTTTGTGGACTTCTCTGGGGTGAGCAGCCACCCGACCTGGGGCCTGGGGCCTGGGGCCTCTGCCTTAGCTGACGGCCACCGGCTCCGCATCAGACCAGCAGGGTGCCTGTGGCTGCGCTAGGCGCCGGAGGAGGCGCAAGAGGAGCCCCCGCCCCTCCCCACAGCACTCAGCCCGGGAGGCAGACAAGCCGCAGCCGCTGCACGGTGGCGGCAGCTGTAAGGGGTTCAACGTGTTCACGGGTTTGGGCTTCCTCCGTAACCGCTCTCGCCCAGGTCGCACTCGACCCACTGGTGGATGTCTTCGTGCACCAGGATGAGCTGCACATGGAGCGCTTCTGGAGCCTGAAAGAGGGTGAGCCAGTGGAGTCCACTTTTACAAAGTCGACCTGGGTGGGGCCTGGAATCTATCTGAGTCACCGGCCCTGGTGGGGTGTCCTGTATTGGGAGGGAGCGGCTGCCGAAAGAAAACAACCTGCGGAAGCACACATCTAAGGGAGACAGGTGCTACAATTGTGCAGGTCATGCCAAAGAATGCAAGCTGCCACCCTAGCCTAAGAAGTGCCATTCTGCCAGAGAACCAGCCATATGGCGGCATCATGTCCACTGAAGGCCCAGTAGGCCCCAGTTCACAGGGAAAAACAGCCTACTCTCGGCTCCCAGATGCCCAGGATTGAGCCACAGTGGGTGGGATGCGATCCTTACGTGATCAGGAAGTTTCAAGGAGCAGGCACCAATCAGCAGATCAGAGAAAGTGGGGACAGGGTGGGTAGGAGACAACTGGTACTACCCTGTATTCAGGCCAGGTTCCACATCATCACCCCCTCTTCCCTCTTGTGGGGGCTGGGTTCTGAGGGTGTGGGGTGAAGCAAAAGAACTCCAACCAGCTCTTCTATCCAAATGCATGTAAGGGCTTTCGGGGAAAATCTCTCCCTACATGCTTTGAGTCTCCATCCCCAGAATCTCCAGCTTTTGAAAGTGACCTGAAGAGGGAAGTTGTTTTCCTTTTAAAGAAGGATATGTAACAATAATATTTCCCCTGCCAAAGTGAAAGGATTATTAGCATGAGACTAGATTGATGAATGCAGCCCACAAATGACTATGTTCTGTGAGAGAGAATCTCCCAGATATGGCAGAGTTTTCCACATCTTGTTTCCTCATTACTCATTCTTGGAATAGGGTGCTGAGAATTGCCCCAAGCAGTGGGTTGTGAACAATAGGCAAAAGGGATAGTTGGGGAACAGCTGCAGACCTACTGCTCCTAAGCTCACTCCCACTCCATTTCTGGGCCAATATAATTGTATTTGATCCCTTGAGTAACGAACAGCACCTTGGGTCCCACTTTCTCCGGAATGCTAAGTAGTAGCCTGTGTGCGGATGACGTATCTTGTGCATTTTAACTTTTTTTGGGTGACATAAATATTCTGCTTTTGTACCTTTGTGTACTTTATAATCTAAGGCCCTCATTCATGCACTGTGTTCTCAGGTACACGAGCAATCTCAGGGGGAAGGAAGTGTGCCGCAGCGCTGGGTGTGCATGGCAGGAATGCTTTTCGTGTTGTTTTACCACCAGGAAGAACAACTATTTTGAGCTTACAGCCACTATAATATAGCATATTGAACTACCTCATTTTTGCCAATTAGAGCTACCTTTTCTGCCATAGTGTCCTCTTGAAACCCTTTCACCTTCAATGTTTTGTGGTAGACTAGATCTTTTAAAGCTATATTTTATTTTATTTTATCCTCACCAGAGGACCCAAGGATAGTTTATTGATTTTTTTAGAGAGAAGGGAAGGGAGGAAGAGAGGGAAAGAAGCATCTATGTGAGAGGGAAACATTGATTGGTTGCCTTTTGTACATGTCCGGACTGGGGACCAAAACTGCAACCTAGATGTATGCCCTGACCAGAAATCGAACCCTTGACCTTTGTTTGTAGGAGGATGCCCAACCAACTGAGCCACACAGGCCAGGACTGGAAGACAGGATTTTAACTGGGTAGCCCCATTACTTGATCTTCTACTGGAAGATTGGAAATTGGTCTGAACAGGAACAGGTGGTTGGTGCAGAGGTTAGGAGAGGCTGGGCTAGGTGAAAGGTGCAGAGGGGAAGCCAAGATTAGGTGAGGGGTGTCTATAGACATGTAACCAAAGATTTCTGTTCAAACTGCTAATCTCAGGGTCTGGGACTCCCATTACATACCAGATCCATCCCACACTGGATTGTGCTGGGTCTACCATGCATAACAAGGTGTGTGTGTGTGTGTGTGTGTGTGTGTGTGTGTGTAAAATATGAGTTGGTCAAACTAGGTTTTAAGAACAATACCTCTCTGCCTGTCTGCCCTGCCCAGGAATGGATATAAGAAGTGATGACTAAGTTCCTTAACCTTTAAAAAGTTTTATAACAGCTGTCTTTTTTTAATCCTCACCCAAGGATATGTTTATTGAATTATTTTATTTAAGTATATTTGATTGATTATGCTATTACAGGTATCCCAATTTTTCCCCCTTTGCCTCCTTCTACCCAGTACTCCCCTTCCCTCCAGCAATCCCCTCCTTAGTTCATGTCCGTGGGTCGTGCATATAATTCTTTGGCTTCTCCATTTCCTATACTAATCTAACATGCCCCTATTTTGTACCTAGCAACTAAGCTTCTTTTATTTTTTGAGTGGGGATAGAAGCCACAACCTTTCAGTTTATAGGACTATGCTCTAACCAAACTGAGCCACCTGGGCAGGGCATTAACCTTTACAAATTCTTTGCTTTTCCTCCTTGGCTTCCACAGGGACCATAGTGATGGCTTCTCTGTGGTGCCGAGTCAGTGTCCTGCTCTGCTGTAACAGTGATTAGTGTCATAGTAGCTAAAGGAGAAAAGCAGGTTTTATTTACATGCTGTGAGATCACTGAAAACCTACCTCACTCACCGTTGAAACAAATGCAATAGAATGCACGGGGGGACCCTGGGTTCTTGTCTCCCGCAGTTGTTGCCCTCTCTGGTTCCTGTATTTGTCTGGACTTTGCAGGACTTCACAGGAGCTGATTTGGTGATTGCTAGGTAGCCTAGTTTGTGTAAATGTGTTGCTCTTTCTCCATGTTCTTTTGAGGTTTTACTGTTTACAAACTTCTTTTTGTATTCAGAAAAAGAGCCAAAGCATCTTTGACAAAATATTCTGCACCAGGCAAAAAGTATCTGAGACATAAGCTTGCAGATCCCTTTTCTTGAAGTGGGGTCTTAAATTGTCCTTTGTTTCCTCTTCTCATTTCCTATTTTGGTTCAAATCTTGTGTTCTAAAACTTGACTCCTACCCTATCTCCTCTTCTATCCGCACTCCTCAAAGCCCATATACCCGCACACACATACATTTAATGTGTGAGGTGTCACCCCATTCACCTCCTAAATAACTCTGCAAAAGTCCTAATGAAGCTAAGAACACTCCATCCCTTCTTCCCAGTGTCCCAAGAAAAGACCATTTCTTGATATGGGATTCATGTCAGACACTTAGATTGCCGTATTTTAATCTCTAATCCTAGGGTAGGAGAGAAACACAAGGGGGCCTTTCATTTTGAAAGTGAGGTTGGGAGACCAAGAAAGGGAAGATGAATGTGTATCCAAGTCATTCAGGAGCTTTTATGCAGATTCAAAAAACTTATGTCGAAGTAGTCACCAGACTGTTCAGTAGGAGACAGATGAATGTAACTCCATGTTTGCTGCTAGAAACCAAAGCTTTGTGTGAAATCTTGAATTTATGGGGCAGGAGGGTGGGCAGGAGGGTGGGAGGGTAGGAAAGCATGTGCCTGTTTGTTCTTTCCCTGAATCCTTCTCCTCATTTCTGAACTGCAGGAGACTGAGCCACCTTGGGCTTTGGTGACCTCCATCACTGGGGACTGTTTATTTGATGGTTGATTTTGCTACGCCAGGTATTTCTACTTGCTATGTATCATTTTGTAAAACACATGCTGACTCTTTCCCTTCCCCTCCTTGACCTGGGAAAATAAAATGAATGAATAAGGACTTTTAAAAAAACCCTCTCAATAAGAATGTCTGTATGGGTGATGAAGTTTAATGCTTTTCCTGGACATGTGCATTCTTTTTCTAAAAATATGTTTTATTGATTATGCTATTACAGTTGTCCCATGTCCCCCCTTTATTTCCCTCCACCCCCTCCCACCCACATTCCCCCCCTTTAGTTCATGTCCATGGGTCATACATATAAGTTCTTTAGCTTCTACATTTCCTATACTATTCTTAACCTTCCCCTATCTTCTACCTACCATCTATGCTACTTATTCTCTGTATCTTTTCCCCTCTCTCCCCCTCCCCCTCCCCTGTTGATAACCCTCCTTGTGATCTCCATTTCTGTGGTTCTGTTCCTGTTCTAGCTGTTTGCTTGGTTTGTTTTTGTATTTGTTTTAGGTGTGGTTGTTATTAATTGTGAGTTTGTTGTCATTTTACTGTACATATTTTTTATCTTCTTTTTCTTAGAAAAGTTCCTTTAATGTTTCATATAATAAGGGCTTGGTGATGATGAACTCCTTTAACTTGACCTTATCTGAGAAGCACTTTACCTGCCCTTCCATTCTAAATGAAAGCTTTGCTGGATAGAGCAATCTTGGATGTAAGTCCTTACCTTTCATGACTTGGAATACCTCTTTCCAGCCCCTTGTTGCCAGGAAGGTCTCTTTTGAGAAATCAACTGACAGTCTTATAGGCACTCATTTGTAGGTAACTGTCTCCTTTTCTCTTGCTGCTTTTGAGATTCTCTCCTTATCTTTAATCTTGGCAGATGTAATTATGAGGTGCCTTGGTGTATTCCTCCTTGGGTCCAAATTCTTTGGGACTCTAAGATTCCTGGACTTCCTGGAACTCTATTTCCTTTGCCATATTGGGGAAGTTCTCCTTCATTATTTGTTCAAATAAGTTTTCAATTTCTTGCTCTTCCTCTTCTTCTTCTGGCACCCCTATGATTCGGATGTTGGAATGTTTAAAGATGTCCTGGAGGTTCCTAAGCCTCTCCTCATTTTTTTGAATTTTTGTTTCTTCTTTCTGTTCTGGCTGAATGTTTATTTCTTCCTTCTGGTCTACACCATTGATTTGAGTCCCAGTTTCCTTCCTGTCACTGTTGGTTCCTTGTACATTTTTCTTTATTTCACTTAGCATAGCCTTCATTTATTCATCTAATTTGCAACCATATTCAACCAATTCTGCAAACATCCTGATTATCAGCATTTTGAACTGTGCATCTGATAGGCTGGCTGTCTTTTCGTTGCTTAGTTGTATTTTTTCTGGAGCTTTGATCTGTTCTTTCATTTGGGCCATTTTTTTGTTTGTTTGTTTGTTTGTTTGATCTAGGTGCACCTGTTATGTAGTAAGGGGTGGAGCCTTAGGTGTTCACCAGGGTGGACAACCCACAAGGCTGTGTTGTGATGCTGTATGTGGGGCAGGGGTCCTAGAGGGAACAGTGGTGCTTGCTCTGCTCTCTGCCAGATTTTAGTCACTTCCTCTGCTCCCCACAAGCAAATTGGGCCCTTGTGGTGCTGATTCCCCAGTGGATTGGCTTGTGTATGTTCTAGAACACTGTGGGTCTCTCCAATGAACTCTCCTGTGAGGCTGAGAGTTTCTCCAGCTGCTGCCTCAACCCCCACAGGTGTTTTCAATCAGTCATTGGATGCTTTAGTCCACTCTGCCTGGCTGCCCATCTCTGCCCCTCCTACTGGTCTGGATGAATGTATCTTCTTCAACTTCTTAGTTGTGGGACTTCCATACAGTTCGATTTTTCTGTCAGTTCTGATTGCTTTTTGTTTTTAAATTTTTTGTTGTCCTTCTTTTGGTTGTGCAAGGAGGCACAGTGTGTCCACCTTCTTCTCCATCTTGGCCAGAAGTCCCCAACATGTGCATTCTTTAAGGGGAAAAGCTTTAGGACAAAAGAATAATATTTTTAAATGGTATTTCCCACCTTAATGAAAATTTGGGTTTGGCCCCTAGAGGGCAGGGAGTCTTCTATCAGTCAAAAAACCTAGAACCAAGGGAAGTAGGCCTTGCCCTGAAGCCAGTTCCACTTCTCAGAGCTCTAGGAAACAAAGGCCAGATGTGGTTTTGAACAATTACCAAAATCTCTCTGTTCATTTCCAGCGTGATCTTTTATTACTATGTCTCTGACTCAGAAAGTGTAACCCCCTACCCAACAACCCCCTTCCAATTCCATACCCCTCCCCAAAATTCTGGTTCTGCTTAGGACCATAAACCTGGTGTTTGGACTTTCTGCTTAGTCTCTCAAATGATTTTGATCTAGACTCTCCTCTCCTTTGCAGGTCCTGCATTAGCCTTAACAATGCTGATGGAAAGCATGTACAATTGTAATCTAAGGTTGCTTGAAGAGTGTTGAATTGAAATGAAGCCTAAGGGAAATGATGTTTGAAGGTGAAACATCCTACTTGGAGGTACTGCCAAGCTGTTAGCCAAGCTGGCGGCTCAGTGTGTCTCCAGTGTATGGGGATTAGAGAGGCCGTGCCAAATTCTGCATCTCAGATCCCTTTCAGTCTCTCCTCTATGTCTTGTTGACTCATTGTTTTTCTAGAGATGTGAATAATGTTAGCCAACTGTCTGATTCAGCTCTTCCCGCTTGGACTTACAAGACAGTTTTCTGAAGATATCATATTTCACTCATCAAATATTGATTTTGTTAGTGTAATTGGAGTGTTCCCAAGTTGTCTATGTTTCAGAGGTCATTCTTGTCTAGGATCAAAGTTGTGGGGTCTAAGTTCCCCTCTCCACCCCAAGATCGCCCTCTTGCTTAGGTTAGGACTGCTGCTCCACTCCTGCCAATCATCTCTTTCTCTCTCATAAATTTTTTATGCTGCTTTTCTCTCCCAATAACCATACACTCAAAATGCAGACATAGAACACTTCCTTGATTCCCCAAAGCACAAGACCAGACTTAGTGTCTTAGTCAAATGCAGGATTGCAAGAGACAGACACTCAAACTGGTGTTAAAGAGTAACGACACCATCGGCAAAAGAGAAAGTTCTGGCTTAGATCATGAAAAATCCACGGGCTACACCTGGTTCAAGGCTCCGTGGGATTCCAGGCTCAAACAGTATGATCAGAAGTTAGTTTCTCTTCATCTGTTACCCGTTTCCTATGTTTTGACTTCATTCTCTGGCAGGCCATCTGGAGTGAGAAGGCACAAAATCTCTGCCTTATGTTTTTAGCACTTTAGCACACGGAGCAGAAAAAAGGCATTTCTTTCCCAATAAGTCCAGCAAATATCCCAGCTTGGGTTTTTTTGAGCCTGGCTTGAGTTCCTAGCTTATGCCATAGATTATTCCTGTGACAATAGTTGGGGGCTAAGATGAAAGGGTTGGGAGTGAGGAATTAAACCCACCCAGTGTATGGATGAGAGTGAGGGTGGAGTTACTCCTGAAGGAAAAACACTTCATGTTACCAGAGGGCAAATGAATGCTGAGAAGTAAGAGAGAGGAGATGGAGAGAGATTTTATGTGTTATGGCCCTTAGCAAATTAAGTTATGTTTATAGCACAGGCAAGTTCTATGTCAATTTTTAGCTGACCATATCGTGTTCCTTCATTTTCTAGCTTAGATTCCATGATCCATCATTATGATCAGTCCCTTGAAAACATATTCAACCCTTTCGCCCAGTTCCCTCTGGTGTCCAACCTTCAGCCCATGGTCCACATGCGGCTCAGGATGGTTATGAATGTGGCTCAGCACAAAATCATAAATTAACACATTATGAGATTTTGGGGGGATTATGTGTTGCAATGTATTTCATGTGTGGCCCAGGACAACTCTTCTTCCTGTGTGGTCCACAGACACCAAAAGATTGGACATCCCTGCCCTGTACTCTAACTGGCTTGCAAATCCCCAAACCTGTTTAAACCAAACTGTTTACTCTGCGTCTGAACCCTAATAGGTGAACATGCATGAAGAAAAAGTACAAACTAGGGGTGCCTTCCTTACTTAAAATTTATAGCCACAAATTCAAAATTCAACTACCCTGTAGTCATAATAAATTACTCTGTAGTAGAGTTGTTTCATTCTCCCCACTTTTTTTCTCTTTCCTCAATTGTCCGATATTTCTTTGCTTCTTCCCACAGATGACCTTGTTTTGCAGTCAAAATAAGTGCAATCAGTAGAGATTTAGCTTAATTTTTCCACTACCAGCTCTAACTTCTACTCTATCTTAGGATAAACTGTCAGTCTTTTATCCAAGGCTGCATCTTCCACTTGTTCACTGATTCAATCTGCCCTTTCCTACCCAAGGACTTTGCTTCAATATTTATTCCCTCCTTCAATAATAATTTTTTACCTCTCTCTTAGACTATTCTCCTTGGTATAAGCAAATACATTTTATTGTCTTATTTTCAAATGAAAACCAAAAAAAAATCTAACTTTGAATCTATATATTATCCCATTTTCCAAATCCCCTATATAATAAAATTACTTTATGGAGTTGTCTATTTCACAGAGTAGTGTTGCAAACACCATGCAGGAACCACCCAACTTAAGAAATAAAACATTATCGACTCAGTTGAATGTCTGAATCTTCCTCACTAGACTTCCCTCCCTAGTCACCAGATTTCATGTCTCTCTAATCTGGTTAGGTATTAGCTCCAGCTTACTTCACTGAGGTTGTCTTTGTATAAGTCAGCATTGACTTCCAGCGTGGTAAATTTAGCAGTCAATTCCTTGCCTTTTTCTAAATCAGCTTTTCAGTATCCTTTGATTCTGTTGACCCCAGCCACCAATTTTTGAAGTCTTGCTTTCCTTGGTTTCTATAACATCATTCTAAATTATGTATTTGGAGTTGGAGAATGTTTCCTGTCCTGTCAGTTTGTCAGTATCGGTGTTTCTCTTTCCTAAAGCTATTTCCTGCTGCTGAATTGGCCTATTTTTTTTCCCATCCTTGAACTGTTGGGCACCCAGGGCTTATTTTCTTTTAACTTTCTCTCATCCCTATCTTTACCTTCTCTTCAAGTTATTTCATGGCTTCAATATCATCCATACTCTGATAAGTGTTTTTTTAATGATGAATTTCTTTTTTAAATTTTTTCTTTCTTTTTTCAAATAACTTTTTATTGTTATTCTATTACAGTTGTCCAATTTCCTCCCCCTTTGCCCTCCTCCACCCCCCACAGTCAATTGTCAAAACAGAGTTTTCTATTTTCCCCTAATCCCAGCCCAAAGCCACTCTTTCCTTCACCTTTGTCTCGGTAAATGGTACCCTCACTCACCCAGTTACCAGGTCTGAAAACAAGGAGTCGTCCTTGCTTCATCTCTTTTACTCATAGTGCAGTCTCAGTCCACTTAACAAAATTCACCCTAATTCCAACCACTTATCATACCACCATCCCTGCTCCCCGAATCAAATCCACCATTGCCTCTGACTTCGGTTACTGTACCAGCCTCTTAAGTGGGCCCAAGAAGGCCTGCATGAGAGTGAACTGGTGGGTGGGGTGGGGTGGGGATGGGAATGGTGTTTAGCATCGAAAGACCTTATGCATATTTAATTTCGAGAACAATAACAAGTGTTAGGAGATGAGATTGGAGAAGTAGGCAGGGTTTAATTTGGATAGGGTCTTAGAATCCATAATAAAGAGTTCAGATTTTATTTTAAGGCTAGAAAGCCATTGGAGGGTTTTAATAGTTCTAGGTGTTGTGAGGCAAAATGTAAGGCAGGTGTGAATCGTTCCCAGGAAACCACTTAAGAGTCTGCTACAGTAACTGAAGTCAGAGGTAATGGTGGATTTGATTCGGGCAGCAGGGATGGTGGTATGATAAGTGGATGGAATTGGGGGGAATTTTGTTAAGTGGACTGAGACTGCAGTATGAGTAAAAGAGATGAAGCAAGGATGACTCTTTGTTTTCACTATTATGTTTTAGTGAATCTAGATAATGAGAGGACAGGAATGGATTCTTACTATGAAGAATCTTTTTTGAATTTCATGCCTGCCAGATCTTTCACCCTGATAAATGTAAAGTTTAAAGAAACTCTGCAGGTGAAACTATTATGTCCAGCCCACTCACCCATTATTATCAAATAACATATCCCTCTATTTAGTGGAAATATAATATTCTCTATTTTTAATTTCTTCAAAACCCAGTAGTGAACACTTTGTGGCTTTAGATATCAGGCAGAGAGGTGGCTAAGTTGGAATTTTGTCATATAATTAAAGAATCTTATTCCTTATGTAGTGGGTCCAGTCTCAGTCAGGGCACCTGTGAGAGAGGCAACGGATCGATGTTTCTCTCTCACGTGGATGTTTCTCTTCCTCTTTTTCTCCCTTCCTTCCCCTCTCTCTAAAAATAAATAAATAAATATTTTAAAAAAGAATCTTATTCTTAACATTCTTATTCATTGATGGGTCTCATAGCAGAGCTAGGACTTTCCTTAGAAAAGAAGTTAGCCCTCAAAGAAACAAAATATTTACCAAACACTGCAATTCCTTTATGTTTGTAATCAAATTGCATTTTAGATTAGAATATACTTGACATCTTTATTTCCAGTGACTGTGAGTTGTTTGCATAGGGCCCCTTTGGTTTGGTTATTTATAGTTCTCTTTTAAGTTTGCAATTACATGGTCATCTCAGTTGCCATTTTTAAGAATACTGCTAACCCTACTCAGTTCTGTGGTCCAACAATGGATGGACATTGGTGATATTTTATCTAAATTTTGCAGGAAGTAAATTTGTTGTATTCCAATTTCAAATTAATAACTTCTGTACTTTATAGTAAGTTGTGAAACATTTTAGAGTAATTTATTTTAAAGATTGACGGTTAGGGAAGATAAAATAAAATTATCGTACATTAAGCACCATTCCGAACTCTTAATAATTTCCTCTTCTTTTAACCCAGAGGTAATAAAATATTTATGTAAAGATTGTATTTTAGTAAATGTTGGTTTTATACAGCATTCTATTCTGTGTTCAAAGGTGTTGAATATAGTTGGTATAAGCATAAGGTCAAATATATTTCTCGCATGTACAGTGCATTGAATTATGGTTTACTTAGCTACTAAAATGATTACTCACTTTGGCAAACTACTGTGCCTTTCAGGATCTCTGTTTTTTCTTCTATAAATTAAATGTTATTTTACACCAGGAGTCAGTAAACTATAATCAGCAGGCCATACCCAACTGATTTTGTACAGGCTGTGACCTAAGAATGGTCTTTATATTGTTATAAAGTTTGTTTTAAAAAAGACTATGCAGCAATGACACATGTCCACAAAACTTAAAATCTTTTAATATATATAAAATGTTATCAAAAGATTATAATACTAATCAAGGTGGTAAACAAATCTTACTTTAATAGTTAAGCTGTCTTGATCCTTTAAAGTTAATTCATTACAGCTTGGGGACATAAGTAATTAATGAAGTTGTATATTATACCTATCAACTACCTTTTTATATATGAAAAAATTTAACTTCCCCTTGTCAAATAAATTTTATCTTAGGGATAATGAGCATGTGAAAATAGTACCTTTGGGTTTGAAATATCTAAAGAGTTTCTGAAAATAATTTATGCAAGTATTAAATGACAGATTGGCATATATTATTCTTTTTATTACTAAAATCACTGTATTTTTATATATTTTTTCTCCATTTAGATAGAAGCAGATTTGGTATATCCTGCAGGTAAAGCAAGAATTATTCATAAGGAATCTGATATTGTTACTGCCTTTGCTATTAATAAAGTAAGTACATAGACATTTTTCTTTTCAAGTATCAAGTATTCATAGTTGGAGAGTGTTTCCTATTCTGTCAGTTTATCGGTATTAGTATTTTTTCTCCCCCAAACTATGTCCCACTCCTAAAATGGCAATCTGAATAAATTTTTTATTTTATAAAATGATTATATTGTTTAGTAGTTTATGTTTTATTTTGAATATATAGCAGATGAAATAATGTTTTATTCTACACAGAGAGAAGTATCAAGTATTTATATATATGATAGCCTTTAGAATTTTAGAAAATTCCAGACTGGTTGATTAAAATTACATTTCTGGGAAAAGTGGAAACTGAAATTAGATCAGCTATTAAATCTAGGTTTGATATCATGGGCTTTTAGCACCAGTGATGCCATTTTACACCAGGGTTTTTTTCCTTTAACAATTGTAAGAATTATTGTATTTGAAAAGAATTGTATACTGTGATATGCTGTATAGGCATTAATAATTATTATTGTGTCATTCTCCCTAAAGCAGAATTCCTGCTGTGAGTTTGGAAGAACTGAATTCTAGTCCTGGCTCCATTACACACAATGATTTAATCATTCAATCTTTATAAGCCTCATTAATTGATCTGCCTATCCCATGTGGTTATAGCCTAAATGAGATAGCATATTTTAGAAATTTAAAGGTGTTAAACACAAAATTTTAACTTTCACAGCTGAAAGTCTTTTTTCGAAGAAAGTGTTTTTGTTTTTTTAAAAGATTTCATTTATTTAGAGAGAGGGAAAGTTGGGGAAAGGGAAGGGTAACCTTTT